>VXBZ01009986.1:0-10709 GCA_013399135.1 Heliornis fulica | reverse complement strand
CACTCCCTTCTCTGGTGGCAAAATGCAGATGTTTCATTTCTCTGTCTCTAAAAGGTGATTCCCAGAGGCCTGTGACCGGCGCTGATTGGCCCCTATGGCCTTGTCAGTAACAGGGTTGGGAGTTTGGCCTTGGGAGCACAGCTGGGATATGCTTTGTTGGACTCTTAGGAAACTTTTAGATGCTTCTTAAAGAAGCCACATTGCAAACCCACCACAAGAAATGTTAATTTCTGAAAGAAAATGTGTGTGTATATTCACACCTAACTGTCATATTAAAAGACCTGTGTCAGCTCCAGTCAAAGTTATACATTATCTGTAGTTAAAATCAGATAATAACAAGATAATATAACTCCATATAAAATAAATGTCATCAAGTTAATGGGAGTTTATAATGGAAGAAAACTAATCTATAATATGTGTTTAAATAGCATCTTCCACTCTTTCTGTTAAAAACAGACTACACAGCTAAATGGACACTGGTACCACCCCACGGGATTTTTTTCACATTTCATACCTAATTCCTATAATGCATTTCATTGCAACCTTTGAATAAGAAATTGAAAAATTCAGAAAGCAACATGGTACAGATCAGATGTAGCAATTGTTGGACAGCAGATATTTCATATATTGCACTTAAATGCAAAACTATATTTAGCATTGTATGCTTCAAGTGCAGTCTTAAAGACTGTCTTTTGTGCTCATTGTGCAGTGACCTGGAAGAAATCCTTACTGATAAGGTTGTCAGAGGACCCATGAAGAGGAAAGAATGAATAATGTGGACTCTCCCCAGGGAAGATGTGACTCTTAAATAGATTTGTCCCTACCTCAACCAGGCTAAGGAAATAGTAACGGGTTCTAACCCTTGCCTGGGTTTTCCTTCAAATAAGGATATTTCAGGGCACAGTTAATTTCACTAAACAGCTAGGACATTCAGAATTAACACAAGCATGGTGTCTAACAGGGCAAAGGGCTCTTCAAGTGCTCAAAGGGTTACTTTAGGGTTAGTAAAGGCCTATAACCTATGAACTTCTACCTACTGTGTCTGCAACTGGAAAACCTTTTCCATTTACTAATATTTATGCTTCAAGGATGTTGCCCAGTTGGAGTAACCTATTTTTTTTTCTATAATTCTGCATTTGAAATGAAAAATTTCAAGGAGGAACCACATTTCTTTATTGCATCAAGATAAAAGAACAGCATAATAGGGCCATGTAAAAATAGGGACAAAGGTCATAATAGTAATATTGTCTTCTACAGAAAGGATAATACAACAGTATCCAATGCCTGAAAATGTAAATAAGGCAAATATGACCTTGAAATAATAGGCAGGCAACTGCCACCATATGCCAAATGCTCTTATTGACAGATATTTTATGTCTAAGTCTGTTTATTAGTGTGTTGTAGGTTTGGTTGGTTGTTATTTTTTTTACCCTAAATAATGTATCCTGCTACAGGAAAAAATAAAATACTCAAATGAGGGTTAAGTCCAAGAAAATCATGTGCTTTGATGTGGTCAGAAAAGATAGTCATAGAAAGTCCTCCTGGCTTCTAAATAAAATTGTTCTCTAATTCTCTTCTCAGCAGCTGCACCTCAAAGCACTCTGTGCAGAAGTGTGGTTGTATTACAAATGGGGATATACAAAGGAAAAGAATTTGTTTCACAACATCCAGGAGTCCAGGAGCAAAATAGGGCATGTATATGTCATCATACCAAGCATCTCATATGGAACTTCATTCTGTCTCCAGACTCCAGGCTGCTCATAGGAAGACTGAGTTACGAGATCTCATGAACATCCTAGTCTTGTACATTATTAACAGAAAATTCTCTGCTCCAGCTGAGATACAAGAAATGAGGGGAAACTATACCAGAAATATCAACACTGCTTTGATAGCTCTTTGTATCTCTAGGGAAAGCACATCTTCACATGTGTTTCTGGCTTGCAACAGCTTTGCGCTTATTATTTTCTTCAAAGCCAAAACTACCATCAAACCGGTTCAGTTTGAATGCTTAGAAGGCTGAATCTCATCCCAGTAAAAAATGTAGCCCCAAAAGAGATTCATTTGCACTGGACTAGAAAAAACTTTATAACACTAGAAACTAAAAATCTGCAGAACAAAGGCAAATGAAAAATTTAGAAAAACCTCTCAGATTCTTAAGAAGTGTCCAAATCCGGAGATGTAGGGGTTTGGGTTGGGTTTTTTTCCCTTCTCTAACTAGAAATAACCATTACTGTTATGGAGTGCTCAGGCCAAAAATAAGATGTGACATTTTGAAGTGCATACAATCTGGTAAAATATAAAATATTTAATAAATATGTAAATTGGTCAAGCTGCTTCCCCAAGGAGGAAAGCTTCAGTCGTGCTTTACAGCCCTCATTCACTTACGCAAATACTTTAAGAGGATCAAGGATGGATTTTAAATGAAGTTAAAGTTTAACGAGAAATATATAATCCTTCAAGGAAGAGATTTTGTCATCCTCATTTATAATTTCTTGCAAGTTTTAAAAGTAAGCAGTTGACAGGGTAACATTCCAAAGCTTTTTGTGTGTAAACCAAGAGAACTAAAGCAGTCCACCTGAATCCTTCATAGACATTTATGATCTTTTCTATTGCTCAGGGAATTATGGACTTTCCCAAGGATATATGTAATTCCACTGTTTAACTTATTCCTAAAGGATCCACACACATTCTTGTGACATTTCCTCTTTGGACAGACCAGTAGCTTAAGTCACCAACACTTAATTCATATCCCCTTTTGAAATCACTTCAAGTTGCATATTAAAGTGTTTTGCTTTGCAAAGAAGCTAAATCTGGTTCCTCTAACATCTCATTTACTTAGTAGGAACTACTTTTAATTTTAATTTCCAGGTCAAACTGTTTCATACCTAAGATTACACCCATACATATATACCTCCTCTTTAAAAATAAATAGTTCTATGATTTACAGAATATAAGAGAGTTCAGAGAAAGTTTTCCACACACTTAAACCACCCCTGACATCAATCTGGCTTTTATGTTGTGTTCTGTTTCTGGAAACAGCTTATAATTTAAAGATATGTACAGGAATATGTTCTCATGATAAAGGCTTTTTAAAAGCTAATAACATTAACAGTCATGAAAAAGCTAGGACTACTAAGGAAGTTGTCAAAGGAAAAAGAGATAAGTAAGGAAAATAAGAAAGATAATACCCCATAAAATGTCTTTGCACTGGGGAAGACCCCAGCAAATGGACGTGCTCCATTTATATTTTGAAACCTAGTTTTGGGTTACAAGGGAGGATTAATAAAAATAAAAACAGGTAATTGTTAAAGCTGGAGAGTGTTTACAACCAATGAAAGGGTGGTTTGGGGACCAGTATCAGAAGGTGGATAGTTCCTCTGATAGGAGCTTTGCTCTGCACGCTTCTGCATTGTTCTGTTCATTTTCACACTGTTTCCTCTGAGTAATTTCACACTAGAAGTAATCATTTTTTTTTCTTCATGAGCTCACACTCCAGATGCTGGTACGTTTGAAGTAAGTTGACTAAGCACTCAAGAGACTCTTGGGTTCAAATTTTATTTTCTCCCTACCAGGAGAAATATTATCTTGTACTCAGGTGATATCTGCTCAGAGACCCGAATTCTGCTACAGGTGCCCATCAACTTGATAACAGCACAAAGAGGTGTTATGGTGATGAGGAAAGTGAAATGTAGTCAGAATAGTTATTTTTATTTTGAAAAGCAGTACATACATTAACATCACATCATTCACACAGCATAATAGCCACATTTTCTCATCTTCTCTGACTTATTTGCTGCCCATGTAGGGACAAAAGAAAGGTGAAGACAGTCTGAGAGAGTTGAGCGTGTTCAACCTGAGGAAGAGAAAGCTCCAGGGATACCTTTTTGCAGCTTTCCAGTGCTTAAATGTCCTATAGAAAAGATGGAGAGGGACCATTTACAAGAGTATGGAGTGATAGGACATAGTGGTAATCTTGGGTTCTGAAAGATGCAGAAAGACAGATAGATGAGGTGTTAGTACTATGGCTTAAGAGAGGACAGGTATGGTTGGACTTGATGATCTAAATGGTCTTTTCCAACCTTGTGATTCTGTGATTCCCATTCTCTCAGCTCTCTCAGTCAATGGAAATATGTGAACAATTATTAAGAATTATTAAGATGACATACTATAAATTTAATTATTGCTACTTTGTTCAAGTTCTGAACTTTTTGCATTTTGTTTCCCCCAAAATGTGTACTGCAGGAACCTTCACAAATGCAGTCATTTACTCTCCTCCTGCAATTTGTCTGTGCTTGTGCAGAGCAGTATGCAAGGCTTTTTCTTCAATGTGGCTATAGCCCAATAGTGACATGAAACTAGGAAGATTTGTAGATGTAACCAAATTCCTTCTGAAAATTAGTTACACAGGCTGGCAGTCAAACAGCTAAACCAAAACCAGTCATGGAAATGGTTTGCAATCTGTCCCATCAGTTTCTCAAATTTCCATTGACAAAGTGGGATTATTTCTCAGCAAAATGGCCACCCTCCAGCACCAGCCTTGGGAATCAGTGTAATTAAAAACAAAACAAACACTTATTTATTTTTTTTTAATATATCTCTCAGCTATGGGGGATAGGAAAGGAGAAATCTATTGAAAATTAGGATCTCTCCTTATCAGTCATATTTATCAGTCCGTATCCAGACATGAGCCAAAGAAGCTGATTTTGATTTTCTTGTACTTGAGACAGTCTTTGCTGTTTAAAAAGAAATACATCCTTGGTGTTTTTTCATGGTAATAGCAAAAGGTTCCCACCACTGGGAACCTCTGGGCTGCTGGAAAGAGCAGGAAGGGTGCAGTTTTCCTCAGCTGCAGGATAAGCCTATTCTTGGTGCTGCTTGAGCACAAATGTCACAGCTTATGTCTCTCATGACTGTCCCTAAGGAGGCTTCCTTTCAGAAAACAGCAGAGATGATGTTTTCCTCGGGTTTTTTGGTGTGTAGGATATCTCTTAATGGAATTTCATGTCAGACCTAGAGGTTTGTTGCAGGTTTAATAAGCATAAAAGGCTAACTTTCTCCCTGCTGAAAACTGCTTTCTTATAAGAAGGGCAAACTGTGTCTCTCCTCTGGGTTAACATGAACAGTCAGAGCAATTGGGATGATACCTTTATGACTGTTAAAATTTGTCTTTGAAAGGGAATTGCTTGTTCTCCAAGCAAGCAAATAACATGTAGTGAAGATAGAGAAAAACTTAGGGGAAAAAAAAACAAACTTCAATATTACTTCAGTTACTTTCTTTCATATATATCCTTCTGCTGTGTGCACAATTGAATGCACTTTCTATCATCTTTAATGTCCAGCCTCAGAAAACAGGAAAAATTAAATAAAATAAAAATCCACCAAGATCTGCAGGAGGCCTCAAATCAGACAGTCTGAGAGCCACAAATCACTAGACTGGGAGGTTGTTAGGGGAAAGTACTTGACTGACCTCTCCTTATATTCCTATGTAATCCTCCGCAACTCCTCAATGTCAGGGATGGGATGCTGAAGGAAAAGACCTAGTAGTCTCACTAAGTCTTTCTTATGTTATTTTTCAACTCAACAGGTCTGGTGTGATGTTGATTTTTCTATTAGTTCATAAGAAATGCAGCTACTTCCAGGAAGATATTTTAAGGCAGTCAGAACTGCCAGGGCACAGTTTGAACAGGAACTGAGGAATATTTTTGTACTGTTGCAATGAGAGATTGGAAATCAGATAGAGATAACCAAATCAAGCAAAATGGATTTAGTGAGGATATGAAAGCTGCAGCTTCTGATTCCAACAAGAACAGACCATCACTTTCTGAATCTGAATATCCTAGGTTATTGGGGTAGATCTTCCTGTTGCTGGGACTCAGCTGTGACTTTAGCACAAATTGAAAAGAGCAGAAAGAAGATGTGAACAATGTCTGAAAGAAAATCTCTGACTATACATAAGAGAGAAAGGCCAGATAATTCAACTGCTGGTGTCAGAAACATGCTCCAACAGGAGCTGGCAGTTACTAGCATGCCTCGAAGGCTATTGTCATCAGTCCATACCCAGTTAGCCATACTTCCCTGACTGCCAACCATCATCTCTGTGTGTGTACATGGTGAGTAAGTCTCTCAACCACTGAGACACGGGAAAGCAGGTGTTTCCAGTACCCCATCCCCGCAGGGCTGAGAGCACTGTCCACATTAACATGTTTAGCAGCACAACCTATCAAAACCACCCATGTCCCTTCAGACAGAAGGCAGCTGTTTAATTCCTATCTCTTCATGGAGCCATGTTGCAAACTGAATTAACTACACATCTTCAAGTGAAGAAAAACAAACAAACAAACCCACCCATTAATCCCCTAAAATCCATCAATGTCTTGTTTTTAGAGCCATCTTATTTCATTGACCTGTTTTATAGCTGCATTTATATAGATAAGGAGTTAGTAATGTGTAGTCTTGGAGGGGAATGAATGATTGGGAGCAGGGAAAGATGGAAAGCACTTAAATCCACTTTGCCACAGAGAACTTACAGGAGAAAAACCTGGCAAAATGTGTATGCCTTGAGAATTAAGTCTTTAAATTTATATTATATATATAGCAAAGTGTTAGTCTGGCTTTATTCCTGATATTATTCCAGAAAAAAAATATTTTTAAGGAAACTGAGGGTACTATATACACTTTCTGACCTTCTCTCCTCCCCTCCCCACCCCCACCCCAATTTCTTCATGTAGGTGTACTTTGGTTATGTGTGTATAACCCTGGTCTCATGTTGTTTAAAGGTATGTGAATTTATACACTGACCTCCAGCCTTCTAGCCTTTAACATCTTCACTGATGACCTTGAGGAGGGAATAGTGTCCACCCTCAGCAAGCACACCAATNACACCAATGATACAAAGCTGGGAGGAGTGGTGGACACGCAGGAATGCTGCACTGCCATTCTGTGAGACCTGGACAGGCTGAATAGCTGGGCAGTGAGGAACCAGATGAGGTTCAATAAAAGCAAGTGTAGGGACTTGCACCTGGGAAGGAACAACCACAGGTATCAGTACAGGCTGGGGGATGAGCTGCTGCAGAGGACCACTGTGGAGAAAGACCTGGGGGTCCTGGTGGTCATGAGCCAGCAGTGTGCTCTGGTGACCAAGAAGGTCGATGGGATCCTCATAAGCATTAAGAAGAGCATGGCCAGCAGGTTAAAGGAGGTGATGTCTAACCCTCTACTCTGCCCTGGTCAGGCCTCACCTGGAGTCCTGTGTCCGGTTCTGGGCTTCCCAGGTACAAAAACAAACAGCGAACTCCTGGACAGAGTCAAGCGGAGGCCACAAAGAGGGTTAAGGGCCACAAAGTATCTCTTCTATGAGGAAAATCTGAGTGAGCTGGGGCTGTTCAGCCTTGAGAAAAGAAGACTGAGAGGGGAATCTCCTCAATGTTTATAAATATTTGAAGTGTGGGAGACAAACCACACAGTGTGGTCAACCTTATTTCAGTGGCCTGTGTGGATAGCAGAAGGGGCAAAGGTCACAAGTTGGACCACAGGAGGTTCTGCACCAATGTGAAAAAGAACTTCTTCATAGTGTGGGCGACAGAGCACTGGAACAGGCTGCCCAGGGGGGCTGTGGAGTCTCCTTCTCTGGAGATATTCAAGACCTGTCTGGATGCCGACCTGTGTGACCTCCTCTAGGGAACCTGGCAGAGGGGTTGGACTCGATNCTTGATGATCTCTGAACGTCCCTTCCAATCCCTAAATTTCTGTGAATGTGTGAATCTGTGGATCATCCTGCCCAACATAGCCATTCTCGTGGAAGGAAAACAACCATGTGTAGATCACTCTGGATAATATAACCCCCAGATTCCAGTCCCCATTTAGGTAATGGCTCAAATTTCACTATCAGCTGTGGGTCTGTTCCAAGAGCAGCAATTGTTAAGTGAGACTATTCCTCATGGAGTATTTGTGATGGTGTTGTAGAATGGTTAGGAAACAGATCTGCTATTCTTGTCAAATATGTGCAACCAAGGAAATAAATATTGATACACACACACATCAANGTCTGGATGCCAACCTGTGTGACCTACTCTAGGGAACCTGGCAGAGGGGTTGGACTTGATGATCTCTGAACGTCCCTTCCAATCCCTAAATTTCTGTGAATGTGTGAATCTGTGGATCATCCTGCCCAACATAGCCATTCTCGTGGAAGGAAAACAACCATGTGTAGATCACTCTGGATAATCTACTCCCCAGGTTCCAGCCCCATTTGAGTACTGGCTTNTAAATATTGATACACACACACATCAAATATAATATAATATATATACATATATATATTCCATACATAATTATATGTACTCATATATATTTATGAATAGTATCCCTGTGTATGTGTATACAGTTCTGTCTTGTAGATCAATACATAAGATTTAAAGAAAATAGGGAATTCTCTGGGAGAATCACCAGTATTTTGTTATCACAGTGGTTTTTGATCAATAGGATCTTATATTCCTTTCTTTTGACCTGTTTTAATCTTCCTTTCTTGGAAAGAAGTTAGGCAGTACATTAGTGAAAACCTATATATCAGGAATTTACATGTTGTTGCACTAAGGTTTATCTCTGAAAACTTGGGAATCCACTAGCATTTAATATTTTTGCAGTATTTCTCAACATTTCAGATTTCCAGTGACTGACCTGTGCCTTTGGTTCTATACAAAAACTGCCAGTCTGTTTTATGTCAGGGGAGCACAGCTGAAGTCCTGTGCTCTAAAAAGAGGTGGCATGGTTGTCGCCATGAGCAAGACAATGACCAAGACCACTCATACAGCTGGTGTAAATCACCATCTGGAAATTTGCCTGTGCATGAACACCTTAATATGTAATGCCAACATAAAATTTTATTTCATGGTTGCCTTAACTAATTGCTAAATCAAATTCAAGTGAAAATTTGAAAGCCAAAGAAAACACTGCTGTATAGCTTTCTGTTTCCCTTATTTTGTTTCTTTTCTTTTTCTTTTCTGAGCTGCTGTGCAGGTGTTCCACTCTACAAAGGAGAAAAATGTTTGACAGCAAAGGATATTTGTGTTGGCAGTATCACTTGATCCATGTTTCAGGAGACAAATTTAAAACATATTTTCATAAGGTACAGACATAGATCATTAGAAGGAGCCAACTTCTGTGGGCTGTACAAGATTGTCTGAGAGATAGCAGATGTGTAAATTAAAATATACCCCAAAACCTGACAAAAATATACTTGAGGATAGGAAAATTAAGTAAAAGCAGCAGATTTCTGTGTTGCCATGTCTGCTAATGGTCTAGAATTGGTTTTATCTACTGCAGTACATTATTACATGGTTGGGCTTTGCTGTTCCTTCTGCAATGAAAGCTCTACCTGACTTTTCTTCTCACTGCTTGGTTTCCTGCTGTTAATAACAGATAATCTCATTTCTCAGCAGCTGTTCTCAAGAGTACATCACATGGTCCTCCCTGGGGACCCACATCAGCATATCCCCAAAATTACACCCCTTCAGAGAAAATGCAGACATTTTAGTCACCCACTATTTCCTCTAGGGAATCCATGAAACAGGACTAAGAATTTCTGTTCATTTTCAGTGAATCCAACATGGTAAAGCATTGCAGACACCAAGATGAGTGATGCAGTTGATTCATTTGAAGGAGGGAATGCCATCCAGACTGACGCTGACAGGCTTGAGGACTAGGCCCATGTGAACCTCATGAAATTCAACAAGGCCAAGTGCACATGGATTGGGGTCACCAACATCAATAAAGATTTGGGGATGAATGTATTGAGTGCAGTCTTGCAGAGAAGGACTTGGGAGTGATACTGTCGGATGAAAAATGGTACATAACTGGCAATGTGAGCTAGCAGCCCAGAAAGCCAGTCATATCCTGCATGACCCACCAGGTCAAGGGAGGGGATTCTGCCTCTCTACTCTGGTACTGCATCCAGCTCTGGGCCTGCAGTATAAAATAGACATGGAGCTGTCAGAGTGGGTCCAGAAGAGGCCAACAAAACGGTCAGAGGGCTGGAGCTATGAAAAAAGGCTGAGAGAGTAGTACTTGTTCAGCCCGAAGAAAGATCAAAAGAGACCTTATTGCAGTCTTTGGATATATAAAGTGGGCTTCTAGAAAAAGTGGAGAGAGACTTCCTATCAAGTCCTATTGTGACAGGACAAGGGGCAATGTTTTTGTATTGAAAGATGGTATATTTAGATTTGAGACAAGGAAGAAATTTCTTACATTGAGGGTGGTGAGGTATTAGAACAGGTTTCCCAGAGAAGTCTTGGATGCCCCTTGTCTAGAAGTTTTCAAGGTCAAATTTTATCAACCTTATCTAGTGGAAGAAATCCCTGCACATGTTGGGGAGTTTGAACTACATGTTCTTTAATGGTTCCTCCCAAGCCAAACTATTCTATGATGCTATGATCACCATGTGGCTGGAGAAAGAACAGGCTTCTAACCTTGTTCTCTGTGTCTGAACTAGCATTTCCTGAGCAGTCTGAAAAAAAGGCTTCATTATTTCATCCACGTGGGTGTTGTGAGTGGTTCTCCCTTTTAAGGTCTTCCTCCTTGCAATAAGATCAAGCAAGCAAGATACTAATCAGTGTGATATGAGGACTTTGTTGAAACAAGTCACAGTTCCTTAAAAGATTGATTCATTCTCTGTCTGATATGTCAAAGAGAAAACATCCCACTCTTACAGATGT
>VXBZ01009985.1:168215-218920 GCA_013399135.1 Heliornis fulica | reverse complement strand
GGAGGCCACAAAGATGAAGGGCCTGGAGCATCGCTCCTATGAGAGATGAAACCTAAGGCTGAGTGAGCTGGGGCTGTTCAGCCTGTAGAAGACTGAGAGGGGATCTTGTCAATGTTTATCAGTATCTGAAGTGTGGGAGACAAAGGGAGATGGCCCCAACCTCTTCTCAGTGGCCTGTGGAGACAGGACAAGGGGCAGTGGCCACAAGTTGGACCACGAGAGGTTCCACACTGAAAAAGGTACAAAAGAACTTTTTCACAGTGAGGGTGATGGATCCCTGTGCCAGGCTGCCCAGGGGGGTTGTGGAGTCTCCTTCTCTGGAGACATTCAAGACCCATCTGGACGCCGACCTGTGTGACCTCCTCTAGGGAGCCTGCTTTGGCAGGGGGTTGGACTTGATCTCCTGAGGTCCCTTCCAACCCCTACAGCTCTGTGATTGTGTGCCCTGCTGACTGTTATTGGTAGGGTTGTGCTCTATGTTCTCTTTAACTCACTTGATTTTTGCCACAGCTTCCTCAGACTTTAAGGCCCGTGTGTCACAACAAGTGTCCTGACGTGATCTCGCGCATCACTTGATGATAACCTGGTTGTGTGCAGGAGTGCTCTACGGTTCTGAGGCTGAGTGTGGCCTCCTTTCTGAAGTGGAAATACAAGACAAATGTTAAAACTCTGAAAACAGAAAAGCAAGAAAGGGTTGGAAGCTGTTCAGAGCTGTTGTTTTCACACAGAAATAAAGCTGCTACAAACAACGCCTCTCCTGGCTTCGGTTGTGTGCTTGCCAGTCTGGGGTAGGTTATCTCTGCCTGTGCAGCTGTAAAATGCTGAGACTTGGTCTCCAAACGTGAAATGCAGTACCAGTGTAGTGAAGGCATCTTTATTTAGACCAGTCACCACCTCAGTCTTCAAACTGGAACAGATATGAATGTAACTTTCATCTTGAAGAGATACAAAAGAAGAAATGTGGTAGCATGGAGTGTGTCTGTCAGTGAATTCAGTCATATACTTCACTGCAGTCCTAATGGTGAATGCAGGGTAGGCCCTTGCTGCTCAGATTTAAAGCAGAAGTGGAAATACAGTCAATGTCTTCTGTTGGTGCAGACAGAATTTAATGTAAAACTGGCTCTGGTTTGTCATAAACTGGAAAGCTAGAAAGCAGAGCAAGGCTCTGAAATTCCATTATTTTCCCAACTTGCTAAAATACAACATGTGGTTAGAGTTGCATAAGAAACTGTATACCCTCAGTTAGATGTTTCTGATAAGATCATTATTTTTACAATACAAAGCATGGTCAGACTTGTAGTAGCCATTTTGCTTTAGCCCATGTTTTTCACATCAAAAGTGATGAAACCAATGTGTGTGTGCTTTGACAACCACATCTTGGGGCTGTAGCAGTGCTGTGTTTCAGTAAGTGCTTTAACTTGGTGTTGCTGACAAAGGCCTTTGTTTGACACCTCTACCTGCAAGGTTTTATGGGGTTGTGGGGTGAGCTAGGTGAATGGTGAGCCTTGCTAGTCTTCTAGCTTATTCAATCTTTACAGCCTGCACAGCTCTCCACATGGTGCCCCAACCAACTGGGTATGAAAGAGAAGGACTCTTGGCTGTGTAGGTTTAATGCCTGTTACAAGGGGGGTTAGGAGGTTGTGGCTAATGTTAGAGTTACTCCACTATTCCTAGCAGTGCTTTATTATATTGCTGTGTGGTGTGGTTGGAGCATGTGGCACTCAGCTCAGTAGTGATGAAATCTTCTCCAAAGCACTAGCACAGATTCAGGTGACTGAAGGAAAGACAGATGTGCTGGTGTAGACATAATTCAGCAAATCTTACACATCATGTTTTGATATTGATTGTTGCACACTAATCCCAGCACTGTCACTGTCTGCTCCTTGAAAGTCTGATCTTCATGGAATAAATGAAGCCTAGCAATTAGAGCAAAGTTCTGCTGACAGAATGTACTTGCTTCACAGATGGAGGCTGTCTAGGGTTTGTAGCTACTCAATTGCCTGGAAGGAGAGCTGTCTAGCAGTGGATACTGCTCGCCTTATGCTTATTGGTTTGGTCTTTTTTTATTATTAAAACCTGCACTTTAAATAATTACAGAGTGTGTTTTGTAAGAGGTGTAGCTCTTCAAATCAGAGGAGGTACTTTTTTTCTGTTGACAAAAAATAGCCTTGTTAATTAGCTATGTGGATGGTTTGAATATTACTGAGGCACACTGACTGGTAGAAGCACTGGCTGGAAGGAACCTGTATTCCATGCAACGTCGTTCTTGAAGCTGGATTGCCCACGTTGTTAATCAGATCAGCCCTGGGTTGTCTAGCTGGGTGGGCAAAACCTTCAGGGGCAGAGATTTGCTGCCTACATGGACATGACCAAGGCAGGAACAGTTTTGCATGACACTGCTTTGTACATGTGGACAAGGAGAGTGGGGAAAACAAGGCACTTGTTTGTGATCCTGATTAGGAGATTCCAGTTGCAGAACAAGAACCCAAGTAAGTGTGGGAGAAACAGACGTGCTGAGGCTGCAGTGCTTTATAGCCATTAGATTGCTGTTAAACCCTTCTTTATTGTAACTAAGACTCAATTTTGTCATCAAAAGTTGCTTACGGTGACTCCAAGCATGTTTTGTGTGGGAGGAGTTGGTACTGAAGATACTGGTTTTAGGAAATTAGGATGATGTAATTAACAATCTGCTAGCTTGTTAATGAGATGTAGTTAAAAAGAGACCAGGAACCATCATCAGTGGATGAGGAAAACAAGTATAAAGAGTTGAGAAATTACTGAAGTTGCAGGCTCAGAGAGCCTGCTGTGCAAATCACTGTATGTGCTATCTGTCAGGAACAGTGAAGGTGTAATTGGGGCACAACATCAGCACTTGTATCTTTGTCAATATTTTGGAGAGGCCATTTGAAAATGAACTGCAAGATTAGGAGATGCTGGGAGCCTCTAATGAGGTGTTGAAGAGTGATGATGCCTTGGAAGGTACCAGGAGCAGGGCTGGGGAGAGTGCTAAGGGGTCTGATCTGGGTAAATTGGACATCTTAAAAGATAACTCCGGGATGTTTGTAGGAACTAATTTCATCATTTGGTAGGGGGCAGGGAGCAGCTGCAGTAGGAGTGCTATAGCTGGGTTTGGTAGAAACCTAAGGCTGTGAGTAATGGGTTTAATGTGAGAAAAGGCAGTGCAATCCTTGGAAAGGTGAAAGATAACTGAAAGTTGAAGGCCTGGAATGTGCCACTTTGAAGAGAGGTAAGAGGTTCTCTGGGATAAGGGAGGTGATGTGGAGTTGTTTCTCCTTGGTTTTCTGTTGGTTTCTGCAAGTTGCTTCTCGCTTCTGGAAAGCACCAACTGTATTTTATCCTTTGCTTATTTAGAACTTGTCCTTAATAGCATTGTGTGGCTCAGGTGGTAGTTAATGAAGAAGTTGTGAGTTTGGAAAGCATCTGTACAGTTGCAGTGGCTGTGGTGCAGGCCTTGCTTTAGAGCTTTGGCACGAGCAGCAGTGGTTCCTCAGCACAGTGGTGTCTTTGCGTTCTCCTGAAGCTTTCTTGTACCAGGCACTTGCAGTCACTTGCCAGGCACTTGATCTCTAAACCTTGGAAGGGAAAATTGCTCCTGCTCTGTCCCTGTGGTTCTGCACTCAAAGCAGCAACAATGGTCACAGGCTAGCTGTAACTTTCTCCTCCCCACTCTCATGTTTTTGCAGAGTACTGTGTGTGTTCTCCCTTACCTACTTCTGACAACTCACTCTGGAGTGGTCATGTTGCAGTGTCACTTGCACTGTGTTCTAAACTGCAGGAACCTAGAATAAATCAAATCACAACTTGATAAAAATAATTGAGTTTTGGTGTTTGGTTGTTTTTGTTTTGTTTCATCCAGCCAACAACACAGCAATCTCCTCAGGATGAGCAGGAAAAGCTCCTGGATGAAGCCATTCAGGCTGTGAAGGTGCAGTCTTTCCAGATGAAGAGATGCTTGGTAAGAATGTGACTTTAAAACACAGTGGAGTTTCTTGTCTGCTAGGAGTAAAACAAATCAGTACTAATCTTTAGTGCTGTGAGGAAAATTAACCCTTTGTGCATCCTTCTGGTAGAGGCTTTACAAACAAATGAGGCAACTACTCAGTGAGAGTGAGCATTTAAATATATCATCCTGATTTTCATCTCCAGTGTTAGGCAAAAAAGTTCATAAGATGCACCTTTATCTGCTTGCATTTAATAAGTCTAAACTGAGAGTGAGCCTGCTGCTTGACATCAGAAGTTATTACTCAGACTCGTTTTATGTGGAACTGTGTGGTAAGGAACTATTCTTGTTATGTTCAACATGCTCTTTTTAATGTGTAGCCTTTCCTTGGCATGAACCACAGATGGTGAGTCCTGCTGCACAGGATGAGTTTTGTGATGATCAGTTGTAGCCTGATGCATGACTCTGACTGGAAAACACCATTGGCTGGTGTTGTGCTGAGATCTTGTTCTTGAAATTGTAGCAAGTGCAGGCAGATGATGTCATTGCACATAGCTTTCTTGGGGTTTAGAAGCCTGCTTTTATTTGGGGAAATTGTTTAAATTTGCAGTGAAAACTTAACTACTGCCATACATTTTCACATAGTTAACCAAGCTAAATTTGCATCCAGTAGCAGGATAGGTAAAACCTTTTTGAGTTCTATACTCTATGGAATGATTTTGAAATCTTTAAAGTAGCTGCAGCTGAGCCTTTCACTGCTGTGTGTGACTGAGGGACAGTATGCTAAGTTGTCACACCAGCAATTCCTTCCATTCTCCCCCAGACAATGCTGCTGCTTGGAGTGAGTTGAATAAGTATGTATAGGTGGTAGACTAGAAGTTTGTCTTGTATCCTGTGTTGCCAGGTGGTTATATACCTTGTAAGTGTAAGTGATAAGTGGCCTCATAAAGTGTCTTTCAGTAAACTTGTTCTTTGTTGAGAAATAGGGGAAGAGGAATCTTAACACCAACAGTGGTCTGCTGACTCTATCTTTTGTCTGCCAGAGGTTTCCTGACAGGCTTTCATGGCCATGATGATGGGGGAGCAGGGGTTGGAGTCTGTTCTGTTTTGCTTGTTGGATAGAGTCTGGGTGGTAGGTGGGATTTCTGCATAAGCAAAACATTTTGGTTTTTGTACCAGTTGTATTACAACTTCCTGTTGTATCTCTGTCCTCAGGTTCCACCTGATTAGGATGGGCTATCTAGCTAGTACAAGCTAGTTACCAAATCACTGGGTCTAATTGAAGTTAATGCTTTCCTGATGTTTACTTAATCTTTGCATGCTTTTTTTTTTTTTTTAAAGAGAGAAGTGTAACCTTCTAAAACTGCAGTTGCCTAGTATTATTTCTTACAGGCTCTTTTCTTTCTTCCTTTTAAAGGACAAAAACAAGCTCATGGATGCTCTGAAACATGCCTCCAACATGCTTGGTGAGCTGCGGACTTCGATGTTGTCTCCAAAGAGCTATTACGAGCTCTGTATCCTTTGAAGGGGAAACAGATAGTGGAAATGCTGAGTTTGGAATGAAGTGTTCATCTCTGTTTTGGTACAGTGGTGTCTTGTTGATCTCAAATATTTACTAGTACTAGGAGAATATACACTTATTTGCTTGCTGCAAGTTCATCTTTTCCCTTTGGTGTAAATCAAATCTTTAATGTCTTTCATGTCTTCCTTTGGGAGCTTTCAGAAGTCTAGTTCTATAGAAATACCAACTCTGTAAAACATTTCTGCTTGTAGTGTGCTACCCCAAAATCTGTAAAACCAACTTCATTTTGCCCTTCATTATTATCTTTCTGATCATAAGCCCCATACCTTTTGCATACTGTGGTATCTGAAGAAGAGGAGCCTTTCATGACCCTTGGGAATAGTGTAGATCTATTCAGATACTTTCTGCATGTGTGGGTGATAATCTTCTGTGGCATATAGCATGCCTTTACATTTGCATTCTCTGTCCAATCACACTCTTTTGTTTGCTATTTTATTAGGACTTTTTAACTTTTCTGAATGCTAAAAATGACAGTTGAAGGCTTGTGGTTAATTTTACAGGGTTACCACAAATAGTGATTGTTGGTTTGGAAGTACTACCTGCATCTCTCTTCCTTGGTGTGAATGAGCAGGTTGCTATGTAAATCTGTTGTAGACATTCTTACTTAAAATCCTTAACTGTGAGAAAAAGACATGGCAATTTCTGATGAGCTACACTACTTGGAAGTCTACCTGACAGATGAATTTGCCAAAGGACGGAAAGTGGCAGACCTTTATGAGTTAGTGCAGTATGCTGGAAATATTATTCCCAGACTGTAAGTGTGTATGTTAGTGTTGATTTTATTAAAGTGATGAATAGTGATCACAGTCTGTGTTCAGGTGATTGACTGCATTCACGCTAGACAGCAAGAATTCAGTTTGCAGTGGTGAATAGTATTTCTGCATTATCTGGAGTGAGATATGAGTGAGTAGTGTGAGACTTTGGCCAAGAGTGCAGCTGCAGAAGGTCATTTTCTCCTGCCAGTGTGGTGGTTTTGCACATGACCAAGATGGAAGTACTTGGATTTTGGAATAAAGTTGGCTTTTGGGTAAAGAGCTGGTTAGTGGAAGATTTATTAAGTGTTCAGATCAGTGAAAATGGCTACACATTTACTAGCTTTTTCTATTATCAGTTAACGAACTTGTAATTGAGGCTCTAGGCCCTCTATTTCCACACACAGTTGATGCTTTGCAACCATCTGTCACTTGGAAAGAAGTGTGAGAAGGAAGTTGAAAACTTCTGTAACTTAATTTCTAAAAGCTTTCTACTTATGAATAAGTTCTTTTGGCTGTGTGTTAGCATGGTAGAGGTGATACTGGAAGGCTTATATTTAAGCATGTGACTGTTGAGCTGGAGTGAATCTTCTAGATATTCAGACTTAGAACTCAGATTTTAGTACTGCAGTTCTCAGTACCTGACCTTGTGTCTCTGCTATCTCTGCATCCTCATGCAGTTTCTGGAGTTTGGCTAATGACTACCACAATATCTTTACCCCTTTGTGTAATCATTTGCATTGTACTCCTGCCTGCTTGAAGTAGACTCTACTTGGTGATGAACACTTACTTCTGGTGGTTTCATGGAGGTTCTGTGCACATCCACACATGAGGCAAAGAAATGTGCAGAGAGGGTTGAGGCCTCTCAACAGAATATATGAAAGTTCTGAGCATTATGTATTTCTTCCCATAAGCTGGAGAGGAGCCCAGGTGTAGTGTGGCACCAGTCCTTTGCATCTTGTGTGTTCTGCCTGCTGGTTTTTTGCAGAGATGCTGAAGGGATGAGTACAGGCCTGGGGATTTCTGAAGAGTCACACTTGTCTTGCTAGAGTGAAAAAGACTTAACTGCTTCACCATAATAGATTACTTACCTGTGTGTGCCAGAGCCATTTTCCAGCTTAGTGGAGTGCTGAGGTACAGACAAGCTAGTCTGAGAGCATTCGGGACCTGTGCATGCAGAGTATTGTTAATGAGGTCAGGTGCCTGTTCAGACTTGCTGTGCTCTGTAGCTGAGGAGAGCAGGAGTTGAAAGCCTCATTATCCAAAACGATGGGACCTCCATGATAACATTGCTTTCTCTGCTTTGGCAATACTGCCAGGGTGTAAGATAGGAAATGCTGTCTATAAGTGTGACACTGTTATTTTACAATTGTTTTTTTGATTCTGTGCATTTTGCAGGTATCTCCTGATAACAGTAGGTGTTGTCTACGTCAAGTCATTCCCACAGTCCAGGAAAGATATTTTGAAAGACCTGGTGGAGATGTGCCGTGGAGTACAGCATCCCCTTAGAGGCCTCTTTCTTAGAAACTATCTCCTGCAGTGTACCAGGAATATTTTACCAGATGAAGGCGAGCAAGTAGAGTAAGAAAGATGGGCTATAACTTATTTCTTTAAAAAAAAAAATAATTTAATTTTGTGTGGTCTGCCAGTACCTCAAGGGGGCCTACAAGAAAGATGGGGAGAGGCTGTTCAGTAGGGCCTGTTGTGACAGGACAAGGGGTGATGGGTTTAAAATAGAGGGAGGGAGATTTAGATTGGATACTAGAAAAAAGTTCTTTACTGTAAGAGTGGTGGAGCAATGGAACAGGTTGCTCAGGGAGGTGGTGGATGCCCCTGGATCCCTGGAGATGTTCAAGGCCAGGTTGGATGAGGTCCTGAGCAACCTGATCTAGTTGGGGGTGTCCCTGCTTCTTGCAGGGGGTTGGACTGGATGACCTCTGGGGGTCCATTCCAACTCTAATCATTCTGATTCTGTGTTTGAGAGAAGTAGTTTTGTTGGGGGTATGTAGACATGACATGTTTTGTATGTTAAGAATTCTCTGCCAGAACTAAGGTTTCTCACAAGCGATGATATGAACCTTTATATGAACCCAGATATCCCACCACGTGCTTCTCCACCCTCCTACCTTCTCAATAATTGCATGTTGACCAGTGAATGGAAGGTTGAATACCTCTGACAGGCTTTTCCTGTCCTCACTTGTAGTGAGGAAACCACTGGGGACATCAGTGATTCGATGGATTTTGTGCTGCTGAACTTTGCGGAGATGAACAAACTGTGGGTGCGAATGCAACACCAGGGCCACAGCCGTGACCGAGAGAAGAGGGAGCGGGAAAGGCAGGAGCTGAGAATCCTGGTAGGAACCAACCTGGTTCGTCTCAGCCAGCTGGAAGGTGTTAATGTGGAGCGATACAAGCAGGTGAGAGCTCTGCCCATCCTTCCTGACTTTTGTTATGTCTTCCAAAGGAAACTAGTTTGGACTTTGAGCTGAGCAGCTTGAAGTGTTACAGCTGTGCGAAGAGTTCAGTAACTGTTTCTCAAACTCATCACCTGAGGAAAGGTTCAGAATGTTAACAAGGCTTTATAATCTGCTGTGGGGCTAAGGACATGACTCCTCCGTTTTTTTCCAATTAGCTTGTCTGTAATGTTAACAGAAATTTTAAAACTATCCTTCCTGTTGCCTGTTCTACTTAAAGAATAGTGAGTTGGTTTAAACAATGTGTATACATTGTTCAGTGATAGACTTTATAGGTTCAGTGCTTTGGGAAGTATAGCTTTATGTAAGAGAATTGTTATTGCATGACATGAGTCAAGCAAAGCTATTATTTAGAGGTCTGTCCCTTTTAAGTTCTACCATATATCTGCTAAAAACCATTTTGAGTGGTACTGCTGAGACCCTGAGTAGTGGTACGTGACAACAAAGCTAGTAGCACTGACTTACTAAATCAAAGTTTGTAGGTCCCTTAATGTATGGAAGGGACAGATGTGACAGACACGAGTAGATTTTTTTTTTTGTCTGAAGGATGGAACTGCTGAAAAATGAGACTTTTTCCAAGAGCCTTTATGTAAAGAATAAGCTGATAAGTGTTAGAAATACTGCTTTGCTTGCATTAAATGTATTTCTCTGAATATGAACTTAGAAAGTATTTGTAAAATCACTGCAAGACTTATTTTTTACTTATTCCAGATTGTTCTGCCTGGGATATTGGAGCAAGTTGTAAACTGTAGAGATGCTTTAGCTCAGGAGTACCTCATGGAGTGCATCATACAGGTGAGCTGCCTAAATTCAATTGTGGTGATGGGACACAGGGACATGTGCTCCTTACTCTTAGTCAGATTCAGGCTAAATTTTACCTCTTCTTTGTGAACTGGAAAACTTCATCACTGGGACTGTTACACAGTGGCTCGTGCCATTATTATTAATTTATTTTTTTTACCAGATGGGCAGAGTGGAGACAAAGCCATATTCTGATGCCTTTGTTGCAGAAGCTTCTAAGCATCTGAGCAGCAGTGTCTGCTACATGAGTTGTAATAGACAGTTGGGCCTTCTGGTTACCCATTTGTCTTGTATCTCTTGTCATGTGTTTACTCAGCCCAGGTCAGCTTGGGGAACCCTAAAGTTTTTAGGCCAGACAGTGTTTACTATGTGGCTCCATGCTTTGGAGTTACTCTGTTACATTTTACTGCTGTGTAACTATGGGCACTCTCAGTTTATAACTTGATGACTATTGATCTGAAACTTCAGGTTTTCCCAGATGAATTTCACCTCCAAACCCTGAACCCATTTCTCAGAGCCTGTGCTGAGCTGCACCAAAATGTGAATGTGAAAAATATAATTATTGCTTTAATTGACAGGTGAGTGACCAAGGGGGTGGAAATTGGCTTAAGTTTGTATTGTGCTCAAGCAGATGATACTTCTTCTAGCATTTGAAAACTTTCTGTTTGTAATATCACTTCGGTGTTTCTGTCTCTTATCAGGTGTAATTAAGGCTGCAAAGAGTATTATTTTTATAGAGTCTTCTCTGTGGACTTTGCTTTTACATCTTTCAATGAAACCTGCTTTAAGGACTGATTAAAACTTGTAAGCTGATTAAGCCAGGAAACAGCCCATGTAGTATTGACCAGTTCATATTTCTGAAAGTGGCATCTGTGTTCTGCTTTGACAGTCATGTTGGTCACTGGTACCTTTGGAAAACTTGGAAGGTCCTGGTGGCTAAATTGTATGTCAGGGATGCTTTACCTTGCAATTTTGAACAGAGAATATAATGCATGCCTCTTCAAGAAAGAGGCATTAGGAAGTGGAACTACCTTAATTCTTAATTTACCACTAGCTTCCTGCTTGTTCTCCTGAAGCTGTGTTTTTCCTGTGGAGGTACTGCTTAAAACTGCTTATAGTGACTTCATATGTGGGGGAGAAATCACAACTGAAGATTTATATCTTGAAACAACACAGAGTATCAGTGAGTACTGGTACTTTCTCACTGCAGAAAGGAAGAGCACTTGCATGACTTCTGAGGCTTCAGAAAAGCCTTGTCCTCACACTTGCACACAGATGTATGTACCTGTGTGTATCTGTTCCATCTCCTGCTGCATTGACTTCAGCTCCACTGGGATCTTGAGTCCCACTGTCACTCAGCAATGAGTAGGACTGATGTGGACTTATGTATATTATGCATGACTGTAATAATTAAAATATTCAAGATATTAAGCTAACAAATCTGTAGTTAGCTTTTACTCAGGTTAGATCAGATCTATTTGTTCAGGACTGAAATCTTACTGGGTATTTAGGATCTGTGCATTTGGCAGAGAAGCAGCTATACCTTCATCCAGAGATATTAATAAGAATTTATTTTACTGTTATGGCTGAGATTTTTTTCATAATTGTGTTAGCTTTTAAAAAACAACCCCCCCCCAAAATACCAAAAAGCATTGTTTATAAAATCTTAATTGTCAGACTGTTGATTTTTAGACTTTCAAAAGAGGCACAGGTTCTCTTGCTAGACTCTTACATTAGTGTGTAGCAATGTAATTCTTGCAAGGCTTTCCTTGTGTAGCTGTAGCTCCTCTCTACTTGGAGGACCTAAACAGCTTTGGTATTACCTCCATGGTGAGTTTTCTCTTCTTACAGACAAGAGCAATGAACTGATGCTGTCCTAGACTTAACTGCAGTTGTGTTATTGGGCCACTCGTAGTCTCTTTCAGAGCCTTCTCATTTGGCACCAGGACAGGGGTAGAAAGGTGGTGGTGGTGTGACAAGCATCTCTTTTGTAGTATGACAGTGTCTGCATTTCACTAGTATTATGGCAAGTGTTGGAAGACAGGAGTGCATTGGTTTTTGGCATCCCTGTGTGTAGGGAAGATGCTGCTCTTGTGTTTGGGTTAGAGTTGCTAGGAACACTTCAGTGTTGTGTAGTTAAGATGTGAATCTGTCCCTTGCAGGTAGTACCTGTTAGCATATTTCAGCTGGTATGGGTTAATTGAAACTGAACATCAGTGACTGCTGAGGAGGCTTGTGAAGCTTTAGTCCTTGATCTCTTGGGGCTTTCTCTTTAAAGGAATCTTTCTGCAAATAGACTTGCTGCTTTGGGATATTTCCTGTCTTACAGACTTTTAATTCATGGCTTTTAATTATGCTGCTCTCTGCCTGCAACTTGATCATACTTAGTAGAGTGCTACCCTTACCCTCTGAGCAGTTGCCAAGAAGAGCTGCCTTCCCTCTTTGAGAAAAGGTAGTGATTTTTTGCTGGCTTTAGAAAGTCTGCTTGTTGCCACCCTAGTAGTTCAATGTCTCTTTTTCCTGGCAGCAAAGTATTTTAGAACCTCAACCTTTTACCTACATCTTTGTTTCAGACCCAGAGTTCATTCAGAACTGAAGTTTAGAAACCTTGTGAGAAATAAGTTAAAAAACTTTAATCAGACACCCTTTCCTAAAAAGTTTGTAGGTCTTTGTCTACATCAGAGTATAATCATAAATAATTAGAAAGCACAAATAGCCTTACTGAGCTTTTTTAAGCTGCAGCTTTAGTAGGGTGCTCGCCTTCCTGCAGCTGTTCTTCTTAGCTTGTATCTCATTTGTGCAGAAACAGTGGTTGGCATGACATGACTTTCTCATGTTGCAGAGCTGTGTGTCAGCCTGCTGATTAGCAAACTCGTGCTTTCTCCCCTTACCTGCCCCCTGCCACCATCAAGTATTCATCTCTGTTTCAGATTTACTTTTTAGTTTGCTCTTTGCAAACAGTGTAAGTCCCAAGCACGTTGGTCTGGCTTTGAAGACAAAGCATAATTAAGTCAGCTTTTTTCTTCTGTGGTTTTTTTTTTTCCTGTGGTGATTGTTTTGCAGAGAATGCTGCCAGATGTCTAGCTCCAGTGATATCACTGATGGAGTGTGCAGAATACTTGTTCTTCCACCAGCCTGTGCTATATCTCTTCCTGTGCTGGAAAGAACAGGACACTTGCTGAAGAATAGAGTTTATGAAATGCCCTCCTTGATCTTTCTTCATCTGCCATCTCTGTCAGCACTTTTCCAGGACTGATTTTACCGGGCTCAGTTGCTTTTCAGTCTTATGACTTCCATTAATTTCCTTTTGCTTGTAACAGAGCTGGCCAGTACAGCTAAAGGACTTGCTTTCTCTGCCAATGTCTCTTTCTGGCCTGCTCTGAGGAGTGGAAAAACTGTGCTGACCAAGCTGCTTTCCTTTATCTGTTACCAGATTAGCTTTATTTGCACATCGTGAAGATGGACCTGGTATCCCAGCAGATATAAAACTGTTTGACATCTTTTCACAGCAGGTTGCTACTGTTATACAGGTATGCTGTGTATTCTAGCATGCACTTGCAGGGGCAGGGGTGGAGGTGGGGTGTGTGTGGGGGGGGATTAGCAAAGTTTTGTGTATTTTTAACCAACTGGATGCTCTCTCAAATGACAGTCTCGCCAGGACATGCCCTCAGAGGATGTGGTGTCTTTGCAAGTTTCACTCATTAACTTGGCTATGAAGTGCTACCCAGACCGTGTGGACTATGTTGACAAGGTGTTGGAGACAACGGTGGAAATATTCAATAAGCTTAATCTGGAACAGTAAGTCAATATCTCTTTGTTCTCGTTGGAGTGGAAAGTAATATTCTAAAATCCTGACTTCTGCCTAACCACACTTTGCAGGATAGAGACTTATGCTTTGGATGTGTAAGCTTACTGCTCCTCAGCCAAGCTAGAGAGGATCATGATAAGCTATGGGTGAACCAGGACTTGCTCACCTATACATAAATCATACTGTATAGCTGTACAGTGACATGATCTGTAGGTGATGCTGTGTGTAGCCATTATCCCTTCATCCCTTACAGCACTCCAGAGTTCTCTGCTCTGTCTGTGCTTCTGCTATCAGCAACTTAAAATGTGGTGTTTTCACTGTACATCCTGAAGAGCATGATATGACTTTGATACTTTATTTCCTATCTCCCTAGCAACAAGTTGCTTAGATGATGTAGTCTACATCAGAATTGGTATTGAGGCAGACTTTAAAGCTGTCTGCATGTATGAACTATTGATTAATTGTGTTTTGTTTATATTTTCTTTTAGTATTGCAACAAGCAGTGCTGTTTCAAAGGAACTGACTAGGCTTTTGAAAATTCCTGTTGATACTTACAACAACATCCTGACAGTTCTGAAACTAAAACACTTTCACCCACTCTTTGAATACTTTGATTATGAGTCGAGGAAGAGCATGAGTTGTTACGTGCTTAGCAATGTACTGGACTATAACACAGAAATTGTGTCCCAAGAACAGGTATGACACAAGTTACTTTAAATGGAAGTTCTAGATATCTAAACTACTATTTGAAGACTTTGAAACATGTACTAAGTGCTTTGTGCACAGTGTGCTTTTCCCAGCCTGCATGCCCTCGCCTCCCCATCTTAGGAACACAGGCTTTATCCCACTTAAGACCATTAGTGGAAGTATTATCTTGTTGTTGCATGTTTTACCTAACCTTATCTTAGAGACTACTTCTATTAGGATTGAACAAAGACCCTGAATCCCCTTGAAACTAGACCTGCTAACTAAAGAAGGCTGGGAAGTGCTTCTGGAATGTCAATTTCCTCTGTGCTGTTAATGATGTCCCACTTCTGTTAAGAGGGACCTTTCTATAGGGATTAAGGCAAATATATCCTGAAGTACCACCAGCTAATAATAGGCTTTCCTTGTGCTTTGTCAGCACTGATTGCTGCAAAGGTGTTCTGAGTTGCTGTCAACTTATGCTTAGAGACTATGGCTTAAACACAGCTTATATTGCTTTTAACAGGTTGATGCTATCATGAATTTGGTGTCCACGCTGATCCAGGATCAACCAGATCAGCCTGCTGAAGATCCTGACCCTGAGGACTTTGCTGATGAGCAGAGTCTTGTGGGAAGATTTATTCATCTTTTACATTCAGATGACCCTGACCAACAGTATTTGGTATGGTGATTGGTGCTTCTGAATACTTCTACTCTCTGAACTGTCTGTTCTTGTGTTATTTACTACACGGTGTAGTTGTGTCATCAGTGCTCTGCTGCTATGAACTCAATAGAAAATATTATGTATGACACCTTTTAATGGTAGTGTGAAATGTAGGTTTGGAAAAAGCAGGTGAGGACTTAAAAACATTAATGAGTGGTAACTCTTAATTAAATTTTTGACAGCTTCATATAACCACATATCTAAAGCAGCAAGCAAAGTTTGGAGTACTCTGCTGCTTGGATTCTGTTGGTACTAAAATACACAAAGCTCAGAATACAGTTAATGTGTTTGGATTTAGGGATTTTAATTAGTATGATTATATGCCCTTCATACAGCATGCAGTATACCACTGCTTGGTGGATACAGATGTTACTCCTCTCTGGTTTGTCATTAATAGCAGTTTTTGTGTGGCCTTTAAACTTACACATTATGTAACTCGTTACAGTTTAAGTCTATCTATTAAAGCTTTGTGTAGTGCTCTGATGTTAATCTGCTCTTACTGGCTTTAGTTTATTTCAAGTTTAAATGATTTCCCTATATTGAGAAACATGTGTTGGGACAGATTCTATCCATGCAGAATCCCTTGGAGAAGCTGGCATAAGATGTGCTGAAGTTAGTTGCTGCAATCTGTAGCAGCATCTAGAGTTAGTTATCTCTAGTCAGAACTTAAGCCTGAGCAGGGACTACTCTGAAGTTGCAGTTAACATGCCTGCAGTAGAATTAGTTGGCCATGTTTTGAAGCTGCAGCAATGTCATACCATATGAACAGTGAGAAGAGCATCATAATCCACTAGAAGCTATGCACAGCATCACTGACCTTAGCTTGTCTGAAATATTGTATTAAAATTGCTTGCTTGTAATGTAGTGCTGTGCTGCAGGTTCTCCAATGGGGAGAAGCATAGCTTTAAGTCCTGTACAGTGATTGGAGACAGCAGCATTTCAGGACCTGCTTTTTATTCACTGCATTATTGTTGAATATTGTTGGAGGAGGGCACAAAGGTCAACCATGTCCTCACTCAATTCAAGAGTTATATGGGTTGATTACAGCTAGCAAGTACCGTTATTCGTGTAGGAAAAGTGAAGATATTGGCTTTTTTCTAACAGCTAACAGTGACCTGTTACAGGAACAGTAGGACAAAATCCAACACTGGGATTTTCAGCTCTTTCATGGTGTCACACTTGAAATTACACATTCTGTATGTATGAGATTTGAAATGCAGGCTCAAGCACCGTAGTGCGTTACAAGCCAAAGTGTATAATTAGCAATGGTAGTTTTCTATTTATTGTTATCTGCCAGAATTCTAGATGTAGTCTAAATGTTTGTATAGGGCTGGATGCTGAACTTAATTTCTGGTGCTTGTTTCAGAGAGCAGTGGGACTGCTATGGTCAGAAAGCAGGGTAGTACCTGGCTGTAGTAACTAGATGCCTTTGTTTTGACACTCAAAAAATACNGAATAAAACCCAAGAACTCACAAACACTTTGTTTTAGAAAATTTCTACAAGGTAAGAGTAAAAAAGTTTCAGAAGTTTTAGTGTGAAATATGACATGTCTGGGTTTTCTCCCCTTTGCATTTGTTGTTAAGAACCATCTGACTCCCTTTCAATGTAATGTTCAGCTTGCTTGCAATGGATTCATTTTTCTTCTAATTCCTGGAGCTCTTGCTATTCCTGATAATTTGGGTTATGAAAATACATGACTTAACTGTATCAATACATAGAAATACTTTTGAGATTATCATGTTCCTGTTGTGTGTGCAACTTCGACTAAAAATAGAAAGGTAATAAAAGAAGCTGTTAGTAGGAAGAATACCGAACAACCAGAACCAGGAAAAAATGGCAAAAAGCAGGTGTGGCTACCAGAATATGGCCACGAGGTCTTGCTCTGAGCATGAGAAGCCTTATTGACCTATGGTTTAGTTTTTTGAACTTAGCTTTGCTCTTTGGCTTTCTAAGAGGCTACTGGAAGCGAAGCTTTTGGGGTTTGTTTTGTTGGGTTTTTTTGGTAGCTTCCATCGGGCTGAGAACAGAATGTCCAAGGTTATGCAGTGCAAGCTCAGGCAACTTCCATCTTGCTGCAAAATCCAAAATGTATCTGCAGTTAATGTAGGACAAGTGTTGCCCAACACTTATTAAGCACCTGGAAGTTTGGGCAGATACCCCATATGAAGCTACAGATACGAATACATTCAAATAAAGTGAATTGTGTTAGTCGCCTCAAAATACTGTAATTTCTCTGATGCTAACTCCCTGTCTCTAATGTTCTTATTCTGTAGAGTGCAGCTTTATTTAGATGCAAATGACACACCTCTTTGAAGGATCCTGTAAGCTGACAGTGTGTTTTGTTTTAGATCCTAAACACTGCTCGGAAGCACTTTGGTGCGGGTGGGAACCAGCGCATTCGTTTCACGCTGCCGCCGCTGGTGTTTGCAGCCTACCAGCTGGCCTTCCGCTACAAGGAGAACTCCAAGGTGGTACGTGTGCTTCTGAGGAACTCTTCTGTGCTTCCTTTTCTGCTTTCTTGAATACATTTCATCTGGCTACAGTATACTCAAGTGTGATACAGAACGCTAGGGTTTGTTTGCCTCAAGGCAGATTTTTGAGGTGTGAATGCTTTCTAAGTCAAGGGGTTTTATCAGTTAATACTAAATTACCTAAGTGCTTGAGGAATGCTGAAGCAGCAGTTGGCTAGTTGTGTTTATTCATGAAGGTGACTAATTGTTTTTTTGGGTTTTTTTTGTTTTTTAACATGGAGACCAGAGAACTACAACATTGCAAGTGGTGGAATGAAACTGGTTTAAGTCTGGATGTTAAATTTCACAGATTTTTAAATCTGTAGCTATACTATTTCAATGTTTCTAAAAGCAGGTGATTCTTTGCAGGTTAGCTTACATGGTAGTTTCAAAAGTGCACGCTAAAACATTCACTGCTCCCTTTTGGTCCTTTAATTCTTTGTAATTGAGGACTCCCTCAAGTAGGTGTTTTAAACTTTTTTCCCCACAATAAGGGAAAATATTATTTGTCAAAACAAAATATAAATGCAGTCAAGGACTGAATAGAATTTTTTTCTCTAATTAAATAATTGGGCTTTTGCTCACACGTTTTTTGAAGTGGTAGGAAAAATCTTCTAATGTGTAATTTGCTTTTTAGTTTTTTAAAATGGAAGAAATATGTTGTGAAGACCCACTGAGGCCAACACAGTACTTGCAGAGCATGCAGTACTACTACATGCCACTCCAGCCACTTCTTTACTAGAGAGTGTGATAGACTGGAGCACTTCACAGTTTAGAATCCCTTTCCCTTAGAAATGGTCTTGTTCAAGGTTTGTCTCGTTTCACTTCTCTAGGATGACAAATGGGAAAAGAAGTGCCAGAAGATCTTCTCGTTTGCTCATCAGACCATCAGTGCTCTGATCAAAGCAGAACTGGCAGAGCTGCCACTCAGGCTCTTCCTGCAAGGAGCACTGGCTGCAGGAGAGATTGGCTTTGAAAATCATGAAACTGTGGCCTACGAGTTCATGTCCCAGGTAAGTGTCCAACTATTCCAGTCCCTGTCCTGTGCTACCGTAACTTTAGCTGGGTGGATTTCTTGAACACTGAACCATCCAGTGTGATTAAAACACGTAAAACTATTGACAGCTAATGCTACTAGATAGAAACTCATCATCATTCTTGCTTCCTAGCCTGCTCTGGAATGAACCTCTGTTGCTACTGATTTGAATACTCAGTCTGATAACTGCCCCTTACTCACACAGTTGGCTGGAGTGTAATGTCCTCAGTATGAAACGGTCCCTCGCTGTTGACTGTCTGCCAGCTCCTGTGATCTGGCTGGTGTTGCCCTGACCACAGGCACTCTTTGGAAGTTCTCTAAGATGGGCTGTGTTCACAACTGCTGTGTGTGCCATGTCGTTCTGTCTCTGAATGCCACTAATGCACATCCTTAAACTGAGTTTCTGAGAACGTGTTGCTCTTCCTCCCTGTCTTGTATCAGGTGCCATTGTAGCACCATTCTGAAGGTGAGAGCAGCATGACAGCTATGTACCTTCTGTTAGAGATATGGTCAAGATTGTTAGCCTTTTGTGTTCCCTCAGGGATCTTCATCTATGCAGCAGCAGTGCAAATGCTTTTCTTATCTACTGTGGTCACTGACACACCATTTAATTTCTGCTGTACTCTTGTCTGTCTCTTTCAAAGAACCAAATCCTCTTCAAGGACTACTTCTGTTGAAGTTCTTATTTGAACAGCTGCTTAAAATGAGGAAAACTTTAATCTTCAGATATTTAGGATCACATTGTTTACTGTGACCATGTAAATAAGAAGCATTTCTTACTGGACTTATTTTCAGTCTCTGGTTTTAATTTGTTTTTTTTACTATCTCAATGAAAGCTATTTTTCCTGTCTGAAGCCTTCAACAAATGTAGAACTGGACACTTCCTACCATGTCATTAGCAGGTATGATTTGTTTTCTTCTGATGTGTTCTGAAGCAGTGACTGATTCTTGCTTTCCCTCTTGACTAGGCCTTCTCTCTATATGAAGATGAAATCAGTGATTCAAAAGCACAGCTGGCTGCAATCACCTTGATAATTGGGACCTTTGAGAGGATGAAGTGCTTCAGTGAGGAGAACCACGAGCCTCTGAGGACTCAGTGTGCACTGGCAGCCTCTAAGCTCCTTAAGAAGCCAGACCAATGCCGGGCTGTGAGCACTTGTGCCCATCTCTTTTGGTCTGGCCGAAACACTGACAAGAATGGAGAGGAGGTAGGAATAAAACAGTAGCAGTCTCATGTTTCCTACCTTGGTGTAATCAGTTCTGCCTTTCTTCTGCAGGCATTTACATCTGAAGTGTATATAGAGTAATGATGTAGACTTGGTTGAAATGGGTTCTAATATATGTAGCTTCTAAATCTCACTGCAGTGTAAGTTGCACAAATACAAAAGTGTAGAAAAGGGTGTCAGTTTGACTGGTACAGCCTGCACTTTGCATCTCTGTTATAGTAGCTGTGTTTGCATGTGAACTACTAAACTTCCAAATAAAAGGTATGAGTTCTTGAAATTTAAGGTTTAAAAAAAAACCTAAAACAAACAAACAACTGTGTTCTTCAGGGCTTGCCCTGAATAAATTAGAGCAATGTTTGAAATCTTTTTCTCAAAGTATGCATTAGTGTACATACCACAGAATGCAAATTCTGTGAGACTTTCAGCAACTGTTGATGTTATTGCCCAATGTAACAGAAGACTGCTGGCAGTCAGGAAAGGTGAGCTTTCATGCCATCTTGTTCTGTGCAGCATTAGTGTTCTGTTTGTGACACTGTCGGTGCTGTATGCGCCAAGGGAGGACAGACTGGAGGTCCCTGAGGTTCTTTTATTTCTTGTAAATTTTGGCTTTTTTTCTTCTAGCTTCATGGAGGAAAAAGAGTGATGGAATGTCTAAAGAAGGCTCTGAAGATAGCAAATCAGTGCATGGATCCTTCTCTGCAAGTCCAACTTTTCATAGAAATTCTCAATAGATACATCTACTTCTATGAAAAGGAAAATGAGGCAGTAAGTGAAAATGTATTCTATTGTATCCTCTTTTTAAAGAGCATTTCTTTAAGCTCTTCACTTGCACTTACCTCCTAAATCATACCTCTTCAATTTGTTCTGCAGCCTCTTGTGAGAGGCACAAGGTCTAGTAATGACAGAGTAGTCAATTCTTGATATGCTGCTAAAACTTTGTCTTTTTACGGGGAGAGAAGCATCAACCCTTTTCAGTGAAGTTATGAACTTAAATATTGTGAAGCTTGGACAACTGAAATACCTGTTTAGATCAAAATTTACTAGGACTTAGATGAGAGAGTAAGATTCTAACTTTTGGGGAAGCTAACTTAATATGTATGTAAGGGATAGAAAGTTCATGAAGCTGGTCAAGGTGACTGCTGTGTGCCACTAATCGTTGGTGTAAGATTTAATGCTCTCTTGAAATTAAATTTTCAGTAATCTATCCAGTTTGTAAAAGCTCAGTGCAATCCATGTCTCTTCTAATCTCATTTAATCGAGAGCAGATGTTAATGAATAACCTGTAGCTCTCCAGAGAAATGTGTAAAGAGATTTTAGGGTCTTACTGACTTCCAGCAATGGAACTGACTTCCCACTATAGTAGTGCTCTAATATAAGTATAGGAGATGCTGTATCTGGTGGAGAAGAAAACAAAAAACTAAATTTCAAGCACTTGGTCCCAGATGCAGCAGTGGCCTGCAGTGCCTTCTGTGATGCAGTGTTCTGTGTAGGGCTGGACTTGGAACCATAGGCAGCTGTACTTTCTTAGGTCACCAAGAATAACTTTGCATCCGATACTGCCATCCTGAGTGACTTCTACAAGCATGTGCTTTGTTTGTTTAAAGCTTCTGAAGTTTCCATTGAACAAACTGAAGAGAAATGCTGTGGTAAAAGTTACAAAGCTCCCGGGTTAATGACTGAAGTTTATTGACACTTGTTGTGATGGGGGAAAAGTTCCACAAAATTCTGAAACCAGAATGGCCCTATGAGGAACAAGAGAAGGTGGTCTCCCAACAGCCTGTCTGCATACAGGCTTGCCAGTATTCACAAGAACTGTCCAAATACCAGTGGTTTAGAGACAAGTCTGGTAAAACTGATGTCTGTGTACTTACACAGAGGCCTGATGACTTCTGTTAATGTTCTCTTCTAGGTGACAATTCAGGTTTTGAATCAGCTTATACAGAAGATAAGAGAAGATCTCCCAAACCTTGAGTCTACTGAAGAAACAGAACAAATTAACAAACACTTTCACAACACACTGGAGCACTTGCGCCTGAGGAGGGAATCACCAGAATCTGAGGGGCCAATTTATGAAGGTCTTCTTCTTTAGGAAGATACACACTGTACTTAACTCTTTTCATTTACATACCATATGTTGTTTTGTTTTGTTTTTTTAAGATAGAGTCATAGGTTGTGCCTTTCAGAAACGTCAAGTTAATATTCATGTGTGCAGGCTGGCACTTCAAACACCTGTGAGCACTCTTAACAAATTTGAAAGGCTGGACCAGCAACTACAGGTTTCATCAGTTAGCATGGCTGAATCCATGTGACATGGTAGGGCTCTTCTGGTTCTGATTTCTCTTCTGTCCACTGTTGCTTCTGTAGCACTAGAGTTCTGAATTGGCAGTGACTGTCATCTGAAACTGTGTCTGATCCTTACAGAGCATCAGATTTTTTGGGATTATTGTACGTCGGATTCTGCTTGTGCTTTTCTTTTAATGCAAGTTAAGACTAAGTGTAATATTTTTCCCTAAAAACTAGAATATATTAATGCATGTTTGGAGAGTTTTAAAGTACCATGTTCAAAAACAGAAGTTATATTTTGCATATTAAGGCACTGTGACATTCAGTGAGGGCCAGTACTGTGCACAGGGCATATTTATCAAGATAATTTTGTTCCAAATAGTATAAAAATAGAGAAATTGCAATCTATATAGATATGTATAACCTTCATTACTGTAAATTTAGGGGAAAATGCATTACACGAGTTTATTCAGTATCCTGATTTTGCACCAGTGAAACAAATAAAGTTGCTATTAACATCTGTTGTTTCATGTCTCTTCAGAGCCCACTGTAGAACCCAGTGCTAATGTTGAACCTTCTGATAAAAGCAAAGGATCGTCTGTTTTGTAGAGACAGCAAAATCAAGCTATCCTGGACAGGCCAGGAGGCTGCTAGCACTTCTAATGTAGACATTTGTCATTCCAACCCAGTATTTCTCCAACTGCTGCTGGAGATCAGCTGTGTTCTATTTCAGAATGCTTTTATAACTTGAGAATGTAGTGGAGAATCCTACTGGATTCCAGGCCTGTGCTAGAGAGATGAGTGGCAATTAAATGTAAAGGCTATAGGAAACAGAGCAATAGAGCAATTGCCAATGGCAACTCCCATGAAGACTGGCCTGGGCTGTAGGTTTATGCCAGCTGCTAAAAACCTGCAGTGTGTGTTTTACCTTACCTGGATAATACTCTACAGCTGCTATCTGATTGAACTTCCTTACTCCTGGAGTTGGTCCACTGTTGTGAAAATTGTCCTGGCCTGACTGGATAGTGCATGAGACCTTGGTGGGAGTGTCAGATAACTCAGTGCTACCTGTTTTCTGAAAAAAGGCAAATATGATCCTAGCAAAGGTAAGAACTATGGAGTAGACAACAACTGGATGATTAATCTGTTGGTGTGTAAGTGTGACTTGGAGGGGAGGAGGAATGGGGAGAGAATCCAGTGGCTTTACTTCCCTAATGATAGAACTAATGCTGTTGAGAAATGTTAATGTTGCTATTTATCTGTTGATGCTGTTCCTCTTAAGAGAACTGTTCAGCTGAATGTTTTGTTTTAAAAATCTGTAGCAGTACATAGCAGTTCATGTAGGTACACTCATAGTAGGGATATGTCCTCCTAGTTTGCAATATTTGCTAACCATGATTGTTTAATTCTCAAGTTCAGTCCTTGTACCTTAAGAATTGTCTTTGAATAATGGTTTTGCAGCTTGAACTCTGTAGCTGCCAGAATGTTGTAGGCTAGTGGTTTTTTCCACATACCACTTGTTAAGGCTTTGAAGTTACGACTGTTGCACAGGTCTTAATTACTTTTATTGAAACTTGACAAAGTAAATAATTTCAAAATACTCTCTGTAAACTTTTACTGTACTAACATGCATTTTTGGCTGTAGCAATGGGTAACAAAGGCTGTTTGATGGCCATCACTCTTCAGCAAAGTGTTAAGATACATAGAACATATTTATGGTGGTGGAAACAAACTTTATCACTAGTGATGTTCAAATCTATGCCTGTTATTGATGTAGTCAAAACGTGGGACACTTGCTGTGTGAGCACTTCTTGTGGCAGAAGCAGGACTGGTATGTATGTGTTTACTTTTTCACTTAGGCACTAGCAAGGCTGTAAATTTTAACAGACTTTGGTCATGCTGTTCATGGTATGTAAATACTCATGGTGGAAGTGTCTGAACGCTTTAATAATACTTTCTTTTAACCACTGACTTCCTGGATAGATCTCATGGGTAGCATGGGGAAAGCAACACTAATTTTCCTTTCACAGCTAGCTAGAGCTAGTAAAAAGTCTGTGCAAATATTTTTTTTAAATCACTGTAAGGGAAGTTTATCTAAAGGTCTTGTGTGCTTTTCCTGGACACTGGTGTGTAGGTGTTTTCATTGGTCGTGATAGTGTCTGGCTTCCTGCTGCAGGAGGAAAAAAGCATGCTCTGCTTAACAGCTGAGACTCTTGGTGTCTTTAAGAGTGGGACTGGGCATAAAATACAACAGTCCCAAGGTTACCACTATGAAAAGCTTTACTAGCTGTACTTAGAGTTATTAACAGTGAGAGCATGAATGCCTAATGGCCATGAGTGTTGTATTCCCTTTTCAGCACTTGAAGGCTAGTGTACCATTACCAGAGAATATACTGCAGGCATATTTTTACAATGCCCTTTGAGAAATTACCTTTCTTTTTTGCTGCTGTGACTTCTTCAGCTATGTAGATGATTGCTTTTCTACACATTCATAAATATCTACACTTGTACCTACTAATAGTCAATAAATTATCTAGTGCATGTAGCACTTAATATGTGCAGGTGAATATCAGGGAGTTTATGCTCCCACTGAAAGCAAGATGTACTAATTGTCAGGCACACTTTCACATAAAAACATGAGGATGAATTTTGGCCTTTCCTGGACACAAGAGTTTTATAAAGGCTTTCCTAAAGCTAATGTGGCACAGTGGGTATAGAACAGGATTAATGGCTGAGTTCACCCACAGAAGCCAAAAGGAAGTCTCATAGAGAGAATACTGCACACAATGCCCATGACAAGCTGCTCTGATGATCATCAAAAGCGTGTATGGAGCCCAACACAAACCAAACACACAGACAATAATTGCTAAAGACTTTGCTACTCTCTTATCCCGGGAAAGTCTAAATCTAGTTGCCATAGTGTTAGCAATGTCCACTCTGCTGGTGGTGTTGCATATGCTTTCTGTAGCTTTGTAGAAGCCATTCCTATGAGGCTTGGTCTTGTCTTCCACCTGAAGTGGTGGAAGGTCTTGATTGACATTCAGATGTGATGGCTGGTTGTCAAGCCTATGTAGACTAAGCCTTGAAGCCTTTTTTGAGGGAGAAAGGTTACTCGCTCTCTTCTCATGTTTGTGTCTGCTAGGTTTTACAAAAAATATGGTGTGTTCCCTTTTTTCCCCCTGGAAACTCATTTCACAGTCATCTTGGCCAGGTGATAGGCTTTCATTTCTGAGGCATGTGCGTTTCCTGATGTTGAGGTAAATACTTAAGTTGAAGTATGTGACAGTGATAAAGGGTGTAAAGAATTCAATAGTAGAAGCAATCATTAGGAAATACCAGTTGTAGAAGAATTCTGCATGACATTCTCCTTCAGGGAGGATGCTCTTTTGGGCAATGTGCTCCCAGCTGAGAATGGCTGGACCATAGAGAAGAAAAGCAGCAATCCATACAGTGACCATCTTGAATACAGCATTTCTGGTCATCCCTTTCTGAGCCCTGTAACTGACCTAAGAGAGAGGAAAGTGAAATCACAAATGTTACTAGTATCCCAAAACAGTTATGTGGATATCTGTCACTTGTGAGGGTTGATAATATTGGTGTAATTATGAGGGTTGTACCAAGCTTACTGGTTTCACAGAAAAGCTGGTTTTGATCTCATTCCAACAAACAGTACCAAACTCTTGGGATATATTCTGAGAATATATTGGAACTTAAAAGCCAGAAACATAGCCTTTTAACTTATTTAAGATTTTTAAGTAATTTAAAATGCATAAAAGGATCTGAATTCTTAAAACACCAATACAAGCTCTTTTCTTCATGTTTTGTGGATAAATAGCCTTTTCTTAATGTGAAAATCACACCCAAAATCAGTGGATAATAGCTTTTACTTCTGTTTGATATTCTTAGTTTCAGTACTTGCAGAACTCCTATCTGCAGCTCAGATGTATAGTCAGTGATGCAGTCTGTACAGTGCATTACAGGAAGAGTCACAAATTTCCTTTATTCAGAAAACAAAGAAAACATCAGTAATACCAAGTCAGTAAACCATATTAGCAACTGAATTCAAGAGAAATATATAATACTCACTTTAAAATTCTAAATGTTCTGATTCCCTGGTGTATTGGACAATACTTATGTGGTGAATTGGAATTCTACATTTGCATTTCTACAGTGGCCACACAGTGTTCTGGAATGTGAAATCCTTAACCTTGAATTCTGTATGGGATTCATGTTTACTGCTCTCATCTGTGGGTCTTGAACCCCACAGCCAGTGCTGTTCTGGTAGAATATCAGCACAGCTGAGGAATCCTGAGTTTGCCTCAGTTGGGTTTGATTTTTGCAATCCTTCACAAAGCTGCTAATGACTTCAGGATATTCCTGTTCATGTGTTTGCATATTGCCTGAACCCAACAAGCAGTTTCTGTACTCCTGCTTAGGGATGGGTTTTTATATGGAGGATTGATTTAAGAATTTTCAAGTGGCTCATTTTTTTGTCATTTATTATGACTGGTTTCCCTTTCTGTTTCCAAAACCAGCCAGTCTCTATATTTATACTATGTGTATAGTCATGAGTTTGGTTTAGTAAAGCAAAATTCATGGCTAATTCAGAACCTAGAAAATAAAGGAATTGTGGTGACTTTAAGAATTAATTTGTTAATCTCTCTTTCTTTAAAAAGTTCATAAAACACTAAGTTGCATGTAAACTGTTAAAGAGATATTACAGCTTCTCCTTGTAGTATTTCACAAAAGCATCATTGCCTCCAAGTGTGATTAATATACCTCCATTGCTCATTCTCAATATTTTAAGGAAACGTGGGTGGGACAGAGGGCTGAAGAATAACTAAGAAATGTGTGTAGAAGAGTAAAACCTAGTAGCAGGTAAAGTGTGGGGTTTGGCTGTTGTGGTTTTGTGGGTTTGTTTGGGTTTGCTGGGGGGTGGTTGGTTGGGGTTTTTAGTACCATCTAAAACACTCTTAGGATGGAAATGAAGCTAATTTGATTTTTGGCAAGTCTGGTCTATACCTTTCACAACTGCCATGCTGCATGCCTGAAGCTATTACATGGAAACAGCATTTGCATCCTCTGAAAGCTCTTCATGTTAACTTACATTCTGTCACTCCTGAACCGTATGTGGCTGTATACATCTAAGTTTCCCTGAGGGGTTGGTATCCAGTGCAAGGAGGTCTCTACCCTGGGCTGCAGCTAGGCTGGCTTGGGTTATCAGGTGTGCAGCCATGCTCTGGGGGACATGCTCTGCTCTGCCTGAGCTGGGTCCTACTTCAGCTTACCCAAAGTGTGGCTGGGGAGAAAACTGTTACACCTTGTTCCCTCAGCCCTTCTAGCTGCAATGCCAGCATGTACAAACTGTACCTGTGAATTCAAGTGATAATCAAATGTCTGCCAAGGCTAACTACCCCAGAAATATTTCCAGGACCGAGGGGAGCTGCCTTGCTTCCCCATCTCCTGTGGTGTTTGAGCTACCTGAGCAGCCCCCCCTCCTTGAAAGGGCAGCTGTGGAGCCCCCCCAGAGCACTCCCTCACCCAGCCCTTACCGCTCTGGTGACCGAGATGAACCTGTCGAAGCTGATAAGGACGATGTTGAACACGGAGGCAGTGCATACCAAGTAGTCCACCACCAGCCACAGCTTGCACAAGCCCCGGCCAAGTCTCCACTCTCCTGTCAGCACGTAGGGGATGTAGAGGGGGATGCAGAAGCCTCCTGCGGACAGAGCTTGGCGGTGACACGTGTAGCGCCGCGGACAGCCGCCCCTTCCAGCACCCCGGTACTCACCCACCAGGAGATCGGCGATGGCCAGGTTCAGGAAGAAGAAGTTGCCCTGCGTACGGAGGCTCCGGTCCACCACGAAGGCCAGAATGACCAGGGCATTGCCCAACACCGTGGCTAGCACCAGCAGCCCCATGAACGCCGCCAGCAGCGCGGCGGCGGCGAAGGGGCCGTCGTGCTGCCTGTCCGCCACGCAGGCGTTGCCCGCCGCCCGCAGACCGCCGGAGTAGTTGAGCCACGGCGAGTCCTGCCCCATGGCCGCAGGTGGAGAGAGCCCGCGGCGCTTCCCGCTCTCCGCCGCCGGCCGCGGCTCTGGCGCCCGCCCCGCGCTGCTGCAGGCCAGCAGCTCGCTCCGCCACAGCAGCCGCCGGGCGGAGGGAGGCGGCGGCGGGTTGTGAGGCGGGTCTGGGTTGACCAAAGACTGCGGCGGGTCCAGCCCGTGCTGGGCTGGCGCCGGTGTGACAAAACTTTCTGGAGTCCTGCTGCGGCGGGAGCGCCTCGGCCCCGCAGGCTGGTTTCCTCACGGTCAGGCGCTGTGAAGCGCCGTGAAGTAATGCCCGCCCTCCCAGCGGCTCCCTGCCCGCTCCCTCAACGGCTAAGGTACCTCCTGCCGTGTTGCAAATGATCGGGTTCTCTTAGCTGCCGGCCTTGGTTTTACAGCATATGTCCTACATCGTATGTGCAGCGGTTTCCCATGGGGTCCTCAAGCGATCTTTGCTTTGTCCCATGTGTAGATTTTCTGCCCAGTAGAGCCAGTGGTATGACTGGATGGCCACCTTGTGCCTCTGGCTGGGTGGACAAAGCTGCAGCTGCCTCAGCATTTCCATCTGTGGGAACACCAGGACAGCTGTGCCACTGTGCCTGGCTGCTCGCTTCACAAAACTTGCAGGAGCACCGTATTTCCAATATGTCTCTTTCCCAAACCCGCAGTGAATTCAGAGAATGTTTTAAAATGTGTTATGATGGGGGGTTGGAGAACCAGTTTAGTCACCAAAGACAGGCCTGTTGCAGAATCCAAAAGCGTGAGGCAGGCAAAGTCTTAATGCTTCTTTCAGCCTCTGGCAAGATGGCTGACCCTGCTCTTGGGTGGAGGAGTTGGAGCTGCAGAGGCTGCTAAAGTCAAGAGTAATTTAAGAGGAGAAATGCAGCCTTCCTCTACTCTCATAATCTGGCTCACTGAATCACCATCTGCCTTAAAATGTGTGGCCACTGATGGGTTTCTTTGCCTTTGTTGCCATGAGTTTCCTAGAGAGTGTAAGCGTTTTTGGGACTTGCTACCTTTAGCATCTTACCTTTGTTGTTAAAAGAAAATAGAACTTGCTCAAAATCAACCATTGGATGTATAAAATTAATTCAGCCAGTGTTTCACATGTGGTAAACTCCTCTTTCATAAAGACAGCAGATTTGCTTGACATAATGAATTTAGAATCTTTCTAAAGAGAGCAAGCTACTCAGTGTGGACATCAGGTAAGACAAGAACAGCTTAAGACTGTCTCATTTATTTGTCTGAGGTTGAGCATGTATTCTCAAGGGTAACACTGGACTGGTCTTTTCCCTAGCCTTTGTCAATGGTGGAATTGCAAATTCCAGGCCAGGTAATCCATGTAAAACAGTAGCTCCACAGAGGAGATTCTGTAATTTACACTGCTTCTGTTAAGGCCTCTCTATTTCTGTCAGTTTAGAGACAGAAATGGCAGCTGCATGTCTCATGTGTCTATGCAGAACACTTTTGTTGCGTGCTGCCATACCATTATCTCCCTAAAGCAAATCACTAAAGCCACACAAAGCCAGAATGACAAGAACGCTAAAGCCATAGCTTATTACTGCGGTGATTATTGTTATTCCCTAATCTGAAAGCTCATTTTTACTTCACTTTGAGCCCAGTTGGCAGTTTTCCATTCACTTCAGTTTGCACAGGATCAAGCTTGTTGATAATTACTGCTATCTGATTGTGCTGTGGAATATAAAAGATGAGAGAGGCAGCCAGGAGACACAAGAAAAAAATCTCAATCACCGTGAAAACATAGGAGCAATCATTATTCTTTCAAAAGTAATGACTGTATTCTTTAACTTCTCTAATGTAAGGTAATTTTACAGCAGCTCAGTGAGTTTCATGTATGCTTGTACACTGTCCTTGAAGTAGCTTTTGTAGTGTATTACCTCCTGGCAGACTTCAGGTTCTTAGTAAGTCCAATAATGACCACCTTTACTGTCTTCTGATGCTCCTTTATTATTGTTGCCTTGGCAAGGCATGATGACTGCAACTCTTAACAAAAATTTTGTTCCTAAAAGCATGAAGCATAAGTCTGTAATTCTGCACTTTGGGAAATTATTGTTGAAGGCTGTACTAATGCTGTCCAAAGACCCTTGCAGACAACAAATTCAGGTGTGAACAAGGTGACCAGCACTCTCAGAACAGATGGTTTTAAAAATCCAGGCTTCAAGCATTTTCTTTTTAACCAAAAAAGGAATTTTTTTTTCATGTCTCATGACTTCCTTTGTTGATTTTCTTTTAAGAACATTAATTCTTGGATGAAGAACTTCACTTTATTTCAAAATTTATGTTATAGTGGTGTAGTTATATGCACACACTGGGAAAAAAAATAACATGAGCATAGGAAAGAGAAGAGAGCTATACCTGATCATATCCATTTGTCTGAGCAGTCTTTCCTGGAGGGAGAACACTTGATTATTGGATCCTGGCATGATGAAGTAAGACTGAATTTTAGACTTCAGAAAACATATTTTGTTCCTGATCTTCATCTAATCCCTGGAGCAAGAGATGTGATTGATTAGAATTGGTTAAGAAGAATAATAGTAGCTCAAGAAAATTATGAAAAACACAGTGTTTTCCAAGGCATATCAATAATTTTAGGTTTTTTCCCTGTGATTTCTTTGGTGATAATTGTTTTCATTTCCATAAGACATCCTTCAGTGATATTTTGAACTAGAGCACTGAGTCATGCAGTTTCCCGTGACTCGTGTTGTGTGTGAGTTAATCCCCAGGAATGATAGAAAAATGGAATGTTTCTCCCATACCACAGACAGATTACACTTTTCCCTGAACAGGCCAAATTCAGCTTCCAAATAGACTTGGGCAACCAAATGGATAGACTCCAGCAGGCTGGAGAGCCTGTGGGCTCAGAAGATACCGGAGACCTTTGCTAATAACATCTTTGCAGTACGGTTGAGGTAGTAAGCAAGCACACTTGGATTAGAACTTTGCCTAAATCTGAACTCAAAGGTAAATCATTGTGTCTTTTACCAAATAGCTTCCTCTACTCACTCCTTTTCAGGATACATAGCTTTAGTCCCAAGCTTTCATGTATGAGAGAGCTCCCAGGATACCACAGGCTGCCTGGTACTACACTGAAGGGCAGTGGTTGCATACATTTCAGATGTATGGAAGCATACCATAACTAGACTATGCCCTTTCTTGCACAGAGGAAACTATTCACCAGCGGTGTTTTCAAATTGCTGACAAAATATTTGCTTGCTAATAGCCCCATTTAATAATTAGAGGTTGTTTTTAGCTGTTCTGTTTCTATGACTGGTATTTGACAGAGAAAAGGCTTTGTGGCCAGGAGAAGAGGAATGATTTTTAGACTGGCTGAGAGACTGTATACATGGTTTTATCGACCAGTAAATCTAATTTGCTGTCAGGCAGAGCTGATCCTAGTTAAACAAATGGGGAAAACTGAATTCTGCTATGATCATTTCCTATTAACCTTACACATTTTACCAATTAGGGTTTTGTTTCATGTTCTTTAGATAGCTCCATGTATACAGTACAAAAGCTGTAGCTTTCAGAGCTTTAACAATGAATGGGGTTTTTTTCCCCCAGGGCTGTCCATTTTGGTTTTTAGCTGGAGTAGCAGCCACCAGCACTGTGACCTTAATGCCCATGGCTCTTTGGGAAGTTAATGTGCATTTGCTTCAATAGCAGGATGTGAAATTTCAGGCAAATATGAATGTGTGGCCATCAGAAGATTGAATTAGTGCTGTTAGGGAGCATGGCTCATCATTGTTACCGATCAGTGACCCAGTTACTGTCATACAGGCTTTGTAATAGGGCAGATTCGTGCTATATTGAGGCTTATTTGTCTCCTCCCTGCCTTGGAGTATTATGCAATTGCTTTATCAGGATATATCTGATAGGCTTTTTCTGCAGTTTTGTCACAGTTTTCATGTCCATAGTTTACTGAACAGAGCTAGTGGTCTTAAAGATCAGCAGAGGAAATTAAGGAAACAGTAGTCTAATAGTAGTGAAACATTGAAATAGACTGCCTGGAACTACCATGAAATCTATATCACAGAGATCCAAAGTAATTGTTTCAGCAGAAATTTATAAAGAATGGTGTAGAAATGATTGCACAAGCCTTGGAAGGGAAGTGAGTTAAATAGTCTCCTAGACTCCCTTCCAGCCTATTTTTGTGTAATTTTACAGCTCTGCAGTGGCCCTGCATCTTGTCTGTTAGAGGTTGTTAGAGGCACAGTGGTAGTTAGAGACTGAATGACAAAAACCTAAGAGCAAATTATACTGCTGTATCAATGTCAGACTGCTGGGAGAGAGTGGGGTTTGTAACAATTTTGCTGTTGCTAGTTTTCTCAGTGTCACCTGTGATGCTGTAACATTTATGTACCCATATACAAAAGTATTTGTTCAATAGATTTGTAAATGCAGTTTGATTTAAATGATATAGCAGTATGACAGTACTAGTTTTGTTTTGTTGGTTTTTTTTTTATTTTGGCTTAACTGAATGCTAAGGCACTTTGAAAAAATCAGAAATAAAGACAGTCTATGAGAATGATATGTGTTGGAAGAGACCCTTGGTCTGTGGACCACAAACCAGGGTCAGTTTTGGAGTTATATCAAGGTGCTGTAAGTCCAGCCCAGCTGAGTTTTGAATGGCTCCAAGGATGAAGATTCCACAGTCCATCTGGGCACATTCCAGTGCTTGACCACCCACCTCTGCAGTAAAAAACTTAATCCTTATAGCTAAGGTAGAATTCTCTTGCTGCAGCTAGTGTGTATACCTGTATTACAAAATAAACTGTCTCTTGTCCTTTAGTGGTACAGCCCTAATAATGTCAGCCCTAATAGAGAATAGTGTGACTGCCATGAACCCTTAGGTAGCAGAAGAGTAATTAGATACACCTTTGCCTCTTTCTCTTTGTACTGCTGTGCTGTGGTGAACTCTCACCAGGATCAGCTTGTTTGCATTTTGTCTTCAAACAATGAGTCAGAATGTCAGAGGACCCAAAAAGGATGGATTTGGATAAAAAAAGAAAGATGCTGCCTGCTGTTAACTACGTGAGCAGTGTAGTACCAGTGACTTAGTGACCACTAAGTACAGGAAGCACAGAATACAACTGACTGCTGAGAACATGACAGCCGATGGCAGAAACTAGGTAACACAAAACAAGTCTTCAGTCCCCTCCTGGACAGCAGACCACCCCACACTGATTCCCAAGGGTGTTTCATGATGGCAAGGTAGATGCATTTCTGTGAAAATGAAGAAGTGCTTCTGACTGCAAGTATATGAATTAATGAGGCCAACTCACTTCCAACTCCATGGGGCAGAGGACTGTACAGACCTAATCCCATCAGGATCAATTTATGACTGGGCTTCCCCATTTAATTTAATCCTCAGGCTTCTCCTCAATAAGAAGAAAAAGTAAATTAAGAAGTGTTTTCATATAAGAAAAACATGTAAGAAAAATAAATAATTGCAATGATTATTATTACATAATAACTGATAAATTAACTTGGAAAAAATAAACAATAACCCCCCACAAATGGACAGGGCACTTTAAAGATGCTTTCTTGTTAGGTCAGACAGACCTCAAAAGATCATAATCAATAAAAAGCCAATTAGGGAAAAGGTAAAATAATATTCACCACAGTTAGCAAAAAGTAACTGAGATCTTTAAAGAGGCAGTAGTAGATGGGCATATGGAGAATGGGTCATTGTGAAAATGCTTGTCTTAGAGCTGTGAATATTTTATCTCCCATACAGTGTCTTTGTGATCCTAGTCCTCTAGACACCCATTCTGCTGTGAACTGAGTTGGGGCAGTGATTTAACCTTAATNCATACAGTGTCTTTGTGATCCTAGCCCTTTAGACACCCATTCTACTGTGATTTAACCTTAACGTTATGTTTGGCAGAAGATTATTGCTAGTCTGTATAACTTCAGTTAAGGGTTTAACATTTTGTATCATTAGTTTAAGACATCCTTATGGCATACTTATTTTTCAGTGAAAAAAAATTATTTAAGTCAGGGGTAGGCTAATACATATGGAATAGTTTGGCAACAGCAAGACATAGAAACCTATGGCCCAGGACTGCACAAGCAATTTGAGCAGATCATATTATGTGTATGACAAGTAGAAAACCTTAAGCAAAAGTCCATGATATAAAATGGTGGTCTAAGTCTTTATAGGGAGTGACACTCTAAATCAGGTTACTAATTGTACAACCTGTGCCAGCAAATGAAGTAGGTTGCTAGTCCAAACCAGTGCTCCTAAACCCCAGCCCAAACCTGGTCTGTCCCACAGCAGGTTTGGGCCTGCTCAGGTTAACTGTGCAGTGGGTCTGTGACCCCTTTATGTGCACAGGTTTGCTGGTCAGGTTCACTACAGAGTAGAACTCAGCAGTCCCCTGCTCCCAGCTCTACCGTGCAGACAGGCAGGAGAGAGGCTTTGTAGCCATAAATCAACAATTTATGAAGGAGCTGTAGCTACATGAAATACATATATGAAGTGGTCCTGAGCTAAATAGAATTCCATTGACTTCAGTGTGCTTGAGTCAGCCCCTAATTGTGCATTTTGCTGGAAACCACAGAATGATCAGTTCTAACTAATTGCAGAGGGAACATTACGACACAGAAGTAGGAGGTAGAGACCTGTGTTCTGTTCTTGGTTCCTCTGGTAACTTGTAAACTTGGGGTCACAGAAAAGCCCCCAGAGTTCCTGTGTTTCAATATTGTCACACGGGATGTGGTGGTACTTCAAAGTCTTCTTTTGCAAATATATTCTAGGAGCAAAAGCTTTAAAGATGCAGATTGTTAGAGAGGTTTGTACAATGTCAGCAGAACAATAGATTTCATATCCTTTTTCTGTTTATAGTTAGTAGGCAAGGCAGTTTACACCCACCACATGTTCAAATACATTCATCTCTGTGTGCTCTGATTAAGCAGGCTGTTCCCATTAGTGTCAGTGGGAGTTAAATAACCAATTATGGAACATCGGGAGGAAACGATAGCCTGTAATCATTCTTAAAAAAGCAGTCCAAAATCCAACAAACATTTAGTTCTTTTTAGATAAATCATTGACACTTCTCATATGCTTGAAGTTCATGTGCTGGTTAAATAGCACATTCCAATCTAAAGCTCAACATAGCAGGGATTAAAACCATTGGTTCTGTGAGTTACAGTTAAAAAGATGGGCAAATCTAATGCCATTTTGATTTTTTTTTAGGAAATTGGTGTGTTGGGCACAATTGATAAATGTGAATTTAATTAAAAATTCAGTAGGGGTAAGGGTAGAATTTTTTTGAGGACAGAGGCTGTCAATATTTGAAATACAGTTTTGACAAAAAAAAAGTAGGGAATTATTTTCAAAGTTGGGATATTATGTTTAGAAAGCAGTGGGTTTTTTAAATGACATATTTCAGCTTTACAGTTTGAAAGGGAGTTTTTGTCTAAGTACTTCAAAGAAAAAAGAAAACGTGGGATAAAAATATTAATTAAGTCTCAAGCATGGGACTAAGAATGAAAAGAAAGAAGAGTTTGCAGAAAAAGTCTTGCATCTGAATGCCCTCTGTGATCTGAATGCTGCCTGTGGAAACTCTCTTCAGGTGGGTGAGAGTGGAAGGAGGAATTAATTTTTAAAAGCTACTGTGTGGTGAAGGTTGCTCCTGTATTCTCCACAGTTCTGCTTTCCTCAGCAAATAACACAAAGGATGAGTCAGCTCTGGACACTCCAGACACTCCTGATCTCTCTGGTCTTGAGTAGACACAGGATTATCATCTGTGCATGTTGTATGCTGGCAAGCAACACACAGACAGCCAGAGAAGCAGGGGAGGGTGCAGTGAGTGTGCATATATCCTCACAGTTCTTCACACTGTAGTGGGGAACCAGTTCTTACATTTGAGTGTGGCTTTATTTTAATCACAACAGAGGGAAGCTACAAGCTATCAGGCTTCCAGTGCCTGGTCTGGTGCTTACAAATCAGTTCATCGATTGCTGTGAATATCTAAGGAGCTGTTTGTTCACGGTCTGCATCTTGCAAGGAATTCATTTGTACTAATGCACTTCCTTTCAGTAAAATAAATGTCATCTTGCCAGTGTTAACTCATTTGATTCTGTACTTAATTAGAGACAATAATCTAGTATTGCTTTGAAATGAAGTTTCTAGAGAATTAATTTCTCTGATAAATCATACAGCATAGATTTGCACTGTTGTTCTGCTTTTGTTACAGGGCTATGTATTTTTCCCTTTATCAAATCCAATAAAAGTGGTTTGTGCATAAGAGCAGAAGTTGCCTGATGCTTTATGACACCCTGTTGCTCCCTGTGCATGCTCGAAGGGGAGAGTCAGTACGGTGTATGGAGCTGTCAAAGTCCACCCACACTACCTGCATGGAAATATTCATGTCATCAGGCATTCAGTTCATACACTCAGCTTTGGAAAACAAAAAGCCTTTTTATTCTAGTCCACTTAGGTTTTGGCAAAGTCTGCTTTTACTTTTTGAAATTAAAAATAGACTTTTTTTAACTATTTCGTTCTTTGGGGTTTGACTCTGTTTTGTTCTATCTGCAGGGCAAGCATGAATAAGAGAGACAGTTCCTTTGGGCAAAGCACCTCTCCAGTTGGTGTGGAAGCTCCTGATGTAAGTCTTATGGGCCACATACACCAGCCCATCTTGTCCCCCCCGCCTGGAATCCTTAATCATTGCCAAATCCTGTGCTGCTGGCAAAGGTAAACTGGTTTTTGTGCTGATGTTAGACTTCATCTCTGCCCTAAGAGTTGTGTGGGTGCCAGCAATCACCTGAAGTCCTTGACTCTTTCCCTTCTCATCCCTCCTTGGCCCAAATTTTTGCTCTAGTATAAAGGCTATTCTAAATGATTGACACATAGTGTCTCCATCCAGACTTTGTCCTAAACCTCTTTTATTTTGATAAAGAATATATGCATTAGAAGTAACTGTTGGCAGAAAATAATGGAGCATGCCAGCTCTCATCCTCTCATTTATAGACAAGAGAATCCTAGCAATAAACTGTGCCTCAATCTTGCAAGATCATCAAGGTAGAAAACAAAGTCTTCTTTTCCCTTCCTAAACGCGCTCCTAACTTCAGTCTTTTCAGTATCATGATTAATAGTGAGAGAACACATCCCATTCGCCCCTACAGTTTCTGACCTAAAACTAGTTAGGAGAGTGAGGTGAGTTTGCAACATGGTTTCTTTAAGAAGTGGCTGGAAAGATTCTTAAGGCTCCAACAAAGCAAATCCCAGCTGGGCTCCCAAGGCCCAATCCCAAACCCTGTTACTGACAAGGCCGCACGGGCCAATCAGCGCCGGTCACAGGCCTCTGGGAATCACATTTGAGAGAGAGAAAAATGCAAACAGCCACATTCTGCCACCAGAGAAGGGAGTGAGAAGATGGGAGAAACTCTGCAGACACCAAGGGCAGTGAAGGGGGAGGAGGAGGAGGCGCTGAGAGAGATTCCCTGTCAAATCATAGATCAAATCATAGATTTAACTATATTGATTTAAAAAATAACAGTAAGAATTCCCCACTGAATCCAGACATCTGTCCTGGCTGACTGCTTGCTGGTACATGAACCTTGCACATCTTACTGTAGGCTTGTGAAACATAAATGCAGTTGTACAGGTTGCCAGGAGCCTCTTCTCTAGGGAATAGATTTATACAACTTGATGGGGTGGGGGAGGTATAAACACAACTACAGAGCTGGTGGAATCTTAAAAGCTACTTCTGAGGGAAAGCTGAGGAATAGCAGGAATGTTAGCACTGAAGCCTTAATGCCACATGTGAGAGCTGATACGTCTCTCAGAGGAGACTTGCAAAATTCAGGATTATAGAGATGCTTCATGTTAAGGGTACTCTTCCACTGTAAAAAGAACAGGGAGTGTAATTTATAACTCCACAAAGCATTCTCTGAAGCCATGTCCTGTCTGCATAGAAGAATCTTGTTTAGAGAGAGAAAGACCATGTCAAAGATGAAGCCTAGAAAACTGTACATAATACGTATAAGATATGAAAACTCAGCTTACAGTGTGGTTGTGAACTAGAGGTTAGCATGGGGTGACAATTAAAGAATGAGTTGTCTAATCATAATTGCTTTGTTAACAGAGGGTAACTGACAGCAAAATAATAAAAGACTTTAATGGGTAATAACATTTCTGCCACACACATCTGTAATAATAAAAATGCCCTTGTCTTGCTAGTATCAGGACCTGGTAATTATTGTCAGGGGGATTATCTTGTTCATAGAATTTTATAATCACTGAACCAGCCTCCAGTGCCAACTCAAAAAATGTGAATTCCATCCCCTTTTATCTTTATTCAGCTGTTAATATTAACATTTTGGTTTAACTTTTAATTTGATTTCTACTTCCTTCTGTGTGCCAACTGACCTCACTCTTTATAAAAAATGGTGATTTTTTTTCTAAACCTTCCACAAAAGTTTTGACCTTTCAACCAAATCAAAGGACTGACCTTTCAATGCACATGCATTTAATATGTCTGACTCATAAAAAACAGCTTCAAATCATCATCACAGCAACCTGTGTATGCAGCCTGAGAGAGCCAAAATCTAGATTTGAGTGGATTATTTGTCTGCATCTGATAGTTAAATATTTAAGAGATGGTCAGAAGAAGAAAATCATCTAGGATTTATGAAAATCACTGAGAAATTTCTGTTTTCTTTACATGGCTTCACATACTGGTTTAAATTGTAATTTCATCTATTGCTCTGTAGGGTCATTGCTGTAAATTACCAAATTCTGCTGACTGAGTTTATAAATTAGGTACCTCTCAAGGTTAATCAAGACACCAGTTTGGGGATTTAGCTTCTTAAAGGCATATGCAGTGGCCTAGGCTTTGAACACTGTAACCTCAGAGAGATCCCTGAAGTTACTGTGAATACTCATTCATCTGTGCCTTTCAGATGGGACCACTGACATGGAGTAGATTCACCCAATTTAGTTTTTAATCTTGCTTGTAAGAAGGATGATCTGCTGTACTAAATTTTTGGAGCTTAATTCTCTTAGAACAAGATACAAATAATCCTTAATGACTCTTAGTGTAAAAAGCAGCTTCCTCGTAATAGTAAAATCTTAACCAACTAGACTGTAGTAGATTAATAACATAATTCCAGTGTAATAAAATGAAAAAGACTGCTAATGGGGAACAGAGTCAATTCTTTGGAATGAACACATATATTATTTACCATTACCAAGGGGTAATGGTTTCAAAATAGAGGGAGGGAGATTTAGATTGGATATTAGAAAAAAGTTCTTTGCTGTGAGAGTGGTGGAGCACTGGAACAGGTTGCCCAGGGAGGTGGTGGATGCCCCATCCCTGGAGAAGTTCAAGGCCAGGTTGGATGAGGCCCTGAGCAACCTGATCTAGTTGGGGGTGTCCCTGCTTCTTGCAGGGGGGTTGGACTAGATGACCTCTGGGAGTCCCTTCCAACTCTGATCATTCTATGATTATATGATTATTAATCATTCAGTAAGTTCTGTAAGTTTTTATCTTTAGAAGAGTTTCTTATTTATATACTGTGTACACTAGAAATTTCTGCACAAGGAGCTTTTGAATATTGATGGAATGAATAGAAATGTAATTATCTCTGACTTCTTGGCAATGTATTCTTATATTTTCTGTTTCCTGGACAATTTACATAATTATGCCAACTTAGCGGACATGTTTTAATATCCCCAGACAAAATTACATGGTTGAAATAATGCTGCTTCCATTTTGCCTGTTGAGATAAGCTTTTGAAGTTGAAAGGATAACTAAAAGTTGAGCACATGTTCTTGGGCAAATAAAACCCATAAAATGAAGATACAAACTTATGCTTTGGTTTTTTATCTCCTTAAACTCCATCCTCTTCAGTCACATCTGGACCAAAGTTCAAGTGCTGGCTTGCTAGTTAGGCACAGTGGTAATGCATTTCCTGAGGCTGCCCTTCAGTGACATACAATCCTGGCAACACAAACTGGCAATGAAAATTCTTAACTGGGAATTTAGCAACTGGAGTTTCAAAGTGTTGCTTCCTCTCCTCTCAGCTTTTGTGTAGCTAAGGGTGAATGTCACAGAGTACTGTCATGTACTGTCATGGCTGGGACATATAAATTTATTATATATATTATGCTTACCTATGAAATCTGAGGGCACTATTCCATGACCTGAGCCCTTTGCAGCACTGTGCTGGGGCATGGCTTTCCATTGATGGTTCTTCCAGGATACTGGGGGCATGCAGTTAGGCAATGGCACTGAGAGTGTTCAGGTAATATCCCAGATGGGTCAGGATACAGCAGACCAGAGTGGAGAAGAGAAAGAATATAAGTTCAAATGTTTGAATTTTAAGTCTTCTCTCTGGTTCTATGTTCAAGGCTTTGGAAACCCACAGTCTGACTTCCAGATGGAACAATATGCCTGATGATCAGAGATTTACACTGTAGTTTTTGTTGTCTATATTGTGCTGTCATCTGCTGTAATCTGTTAAAAATTTGAAGTGACTGGTGAATGGCCATGGTGGTAATGAGAAGCTTAACAACCTCCTGCCTTAACAGAGAACAACAAATTACTTTGTGATTTGTGGCAGTCAGCTCTGAGTCTCATATCTCTCAGTGCAGAGCAGATTTATGGGCTTTAAACTTGATACATGTCTTCTCAGTTATTTTCCAATATATATTCTTTGGGGGCTCTTGGTTCAGTCCCAGCAGGATAGATAGCCCCTGCCTGCTGCTCCTGCTAGTGCTCTTTGGCAGGAAGCAGGCCACTGCCAGTCCAGGGTAGCTGGAAGGAATCTGAAGAGCAGAGAAGGTGCAAACGCATTAGGTCTAAGTATATGTAACTGGGAGAACGAGAAAGTGACTTTCAGAAGACAGAGGGATAATATTCCATGGATTTTGTGCTGTTATGTTGGATAGACCTCCCACTGATGTAGTAGGCTCTGAGATGGAATGGCAACCTGTCTGTATATTCAAATGCAGGCTTGAAGGCTTGGTTGGCAAATTTTGTTTTGAAGTCTTGGTTGGCAGGGATTTTGTTTTGCCAGTGTATATACTGTTTGTTGAGACTGGCTTTCTTTGGGCTGCTTTTGTTTTGACCAATGTCAATTCTATATTCCTTTTTCTTTTCAAAGTGTGAGCTGTCTTGGTATAAGTTTCACAATGAGCAGGAACAAGAAGTGTGATAACACTGTCATTACTTGGTGTATTAAATAATGGGAAACTGATTCACATCTAGTCTGGTCACAGATCAAATCCCTGCATTTAGCTTTCTTTGCTGCATGTTATAAGGTCTCTTAAGATACCATTCACACTTACTCCAGTAAACAACCTCATTTTAAGTTAAGGGCAAAATAAATAGAAATCATGCAGATAAGGTATTTTATTGTTATGTTTACAACTCTGTAGCTATATAAATATTTCTTAGACAAAATAAACCAACAGAAAAATGATGGGGCACTTGAATTGTTTATAATAGAGAAATGGTGACATGTCTACTTCATAGTCTTTCCAAATTACCCTACCACAGTTAAACCATTGTTTAAAATTACATAGGAAGGACTTGCTAAAATTCTGAACCAATCTCATGATTAGAAGCTGCTGAGTTCTTCATCATGAAGAAGGCTAAAATCCACAATTGTATACTGATATGACAAATGCTGGAGCTTGCTAGGACACAGATCACAACATGGCCATGTAAGTGCAGCATGTGGTACACATGCATGAAAGATGAAGTGCCAGACACATACAGGGACAGCAAAATTGTACACTGCAGAAGATTCTGCTTTCCTAGTAAAAATGTGAAAGTCTTTCACAATACTAAAAAAAAAAAAAACAAACCCCAAAAAACCAGCACAGGCCCTTTTTCTTTTTGCTTTTCATTCTTTTCTCATTTTTTTCCCCATATTCCACATTCAGGATGACCTCTCCTGCACTTCTGTTAAAAAAAGAAACAACCCAGAATTGATGCTGACATTATACACTTTCAAATTTTATTTTATTTGCAGACACCCCTTCAGTAATTAGATGGCATTTCCTATACCTTGTTTCTCTACAAAATCTAGGTGATCCCATATTGAAATGCTTAGGGTGAAAGCTGATCTGGACTTCCTGTAGTCATACTCAGGTCCCAGTTCAGTAAACTGTTTATCCTCTATTTGACAAAATATTTTAGGTATACATTGATTTACATGGAGATAATGGAGTTAATTAACAAATGCAGCCTTCCCCCATGCTGCACTGGATTTATACATAAATACAGTATAGGTCTGGAGAGATAATTTAATGCTGAAGGTAATGTGTCTTGATTTTTTTCAGGCATCTGCTTTATTTTCTCTGCTTCTATTTTCTTTTCCTCACATCAGTATAAGAAAACTAGCTCTTATGGTAGATTGAAGTAAGCATTATTACTGTTCTTTGATGATGAGTTCAGCTTCTATTATTTGCACAAAGAATAAAATTGAAATGGAGTGAAAATACAGGTGCTGCGGTTCCTTTTATGTGATGAACTTGTCAGCTCATCATGGAGATTAATGGGTTTCCTTCCATCTGATATTCCTTCAGAAGCCTTTGCCTGACATGGCAATAGCTTTACTTATTCCATGGACAGGGTGAAGAATTTTTTTAAAATTTCAAGGTGAAAAGGGTATAATAATTCTCTCTCTGCTTAAAACATTCTCCTTTTCTCTCCCCAGTTATCTGTTAGAATAAAGAATTTTTAAGTATTCCACTGCCAATTTCTAACTGCCCTTGTCTAATCTACCTTACCAGTGAATTCAGTGAGGACCATAACCTGAGAAAGAGTGATCAAAGATTTTTGCACCTAAACTGATAATAATGAAGACTGTGCTGGTTAGAGAGGTGGCACTACAGTACATGCCAAATAATACTGCAATTGTTAATAACAGTTATTCTTGGCCATTTTTCCTGTGTGAGATTCTCTTCATCAACTAGGTTAAGTGTTCAAGGGCTCCTTACAGTTAGAGCCAAGCTCTGGTGCATCTGTTCAGGCTGGGGACCCCGGTTTTCTTGTCAGTCTTTACAGTAAGAGGTTATAAGGTAAGCAGAATCTACTTCATAAGGAAATGTTCTCATAGCCTTACAATGAAATGCATCAACATCTGTGGAGGTATGGCTGTTAGGCAACTTTGGTTTTGTTTTGCTCTGTTTTTCTCCTAGGATTCTCTTCTTTAGTCATCATGCAAAGAATATGTCTGCATGAGAACTTTTTGTAGAGGTAGAGATGTGCAATGGTTGGGATTCTTGGCAATCAAGTCAGTTGTAATAAAAACAAGCAGAGGATGTAATCTTNTTTTAATTTAACTGTGACATGAAACTAAGCAATGGTTTTTGTTCCCTATGGCCATAGTCTTTACTTTTAATTTGCTCTCATCATTTGATATGTTGACAGCAGCCTTGTTTTCTTATTTAAAATCTTGTACAAACTTTGCCTCTAAGCTAGTGTCAGGAGAGATACACCCTGAACAGTTTGTGCTCTTCTCAGCTTCAGAGGCAGCAGAATAGAACATTCATCACCAAATCCTGAGCAGTCTCTATTCTAGTTCCAGTTTGCTAACAAGACTCCCCCAAACCAAGCAAAGCTGCTGCCTGCTTTAAATGAAGCAGCTGCTTTCTCCAGCTGCTGCTTCAGGAGTCTGTAACCCATCTGTTTGGGTTCCAACAAAACATTCATGTTTTCTGTCCTCAGATAAGCCAGTGAGATGTGATCCCACTTATAAACCAAGTGTTGCTTCTTGTGCTGTTTGGTTTTAACTTGCATGGAACTGGAACACTGAATGATAAAGGATTTGATCTGAAGATAACAAGCTAAAAAAAATTTAAAAAGTGACTGTATTCATGTCTCTGCTGCAAACAAATCAGATGAGAAGCAGTCTAGGTATGGTGACAAACTTCTTTAGCTCTGGAGTTCCATCCTTCCATTTCTGCACAGGTTCCAGTAGCCAACTACCAGCCTGCATCAGGTGTCAACAATGCAGTGAGTGGCTTAACAATGCAGTGTTATAGCAGACAGCCTCCATCTCAGCTGAAGAAAGTGGGTGTGTATGGCTCACTGGGGAATTTCTGTCCTGGCTACTCTTTTTCCTCACATTGGGCAACTACTGCTATTATTTATTTACATGTAGCCACAATGTCTTTATTCTCAATAAGTGGCTGATCCCTGCAGAGGTTACCTTTTCCATTTTCCTGGCTTCTTCATCTTCTTTGCTCCAGGAATAGTCACACTGCTGGATGCAGTTGGATTTACTGCGTGATGTCTTTTGCACCATTGCCCAGAGTACAAAGAAGAGTTCTGCAGGCCAGAAACACCAGCCCACAGTTGCATTGCCAAAGTCAGAAATATTAAGATATCTGCCAGCTAGATGGTGCCAAGAACTCTAGGGCCAATCACCTACTACTCAATCACTATCACTTCCAAAACACCTGGACAACAGGTAGCAGTAGAAACAGAACAAGAAAGCGTACAGTGTTTAGGCATCAAGTGAGCTAGTCAAAGAACTTAACAGAATGCCAGGGAAGTGTAAAATGCAAGAAGTGCTGAATGCAGTTTCAAGGTGTGCTACCTTCTGCACATGCCACAAGGAAATGTACAGGACCAGCTGGCATTTTATGTATGTGTAAAAAGAAACTTTGAACATCTGCAGTACTCTGCACTCATGTCTTTAAATACTGTTTCTTAGCGTTCTTCGGATTAATTATATATCATTCTAAATTAGTTATATAGGCAAGATAAAGTCAATTTTAGGTAGTAATAACATCTCAGACATGAACTGATGCAGTGCATTTATACATTACATTAGCTACTAAATTAATGTAGTTTTAAAATGTTATGATGTCTCACTGCATATAAAACTAGTGAGTTTGCAGCTAGTGAGCTGTACAGGATGTATTAGAGCAACTTAAAAAACTTGGATCATGAGATGAACAACTATGTAAAACAGTAATTTGGGCCTGGTGTCCTGTTCCTTAGCAGCTATTTGTACATTCTAAGTTCACACCTACATGCAAAGTTCATAGGTCTGAAATAACTGTTAGACTGCTTACAAGGAACCAAGCTAGGAAACCATTATGAAGAAGATACTTTAGAGGACAGAAGTGGTGCCAGACTGAGCCTTCTTATTTTGTCAGTTAATTGTGGAGAATCTAGGGCCTCAGAAGGATTAGATGAGTAACATGAGTAAAGCATTAAGAATATATTGTGTATCTACAGTATTTAGGCTAACTGACTTCTCCAGAAACCTCCTCTTCTATACACAGCTATAACTCTTGCTATACTTTTCTTTCTAGCACCTAAGAAATAAGTGGGTTTGTATAATTTGTGTTTTTGTGGGTGCAGCTATAGTGTTAGCTATAGTTGTCTTTTTCCAGATTAAGTTAGGCTTCTCTATGCATATATATACATACAAAACACTTTTTATGTCCTCCCCTTAAAACTCACTACCTGTACTTGGATTTGTGCTACTGTTTTGATCTTTCAGCCCCACTTGTATGCTTTATCCTTGAGTTGTTTGACCTGGTTATGCAAGTTTCTGCAAGACAGTTCTCATGCAGTACAGCAGCTCAATATAAATGGCACTGCAGTGTGATTAACACCAAAAATAACCATAATCAGGGCTGGCCTTTTATGAAGAGTTACTGGTAGGGTTGTTCAGGGCTTTTTTTCATTCTCATGGCAACAGGTTGTGACAAGTTATTTTTACCAGACTAATTGGCAAAAAAAGAATACAGTGTCTTATTTCTCTCTTACCAGTGGAATATTCAGGACATTGTATTTTGTCCTACTGTGTATTTTGAAAAGCCTGGCTGTATGCTGTTATGCAGAATTCAATACAGAATAAGGCTTGACAGGCTCAAGGAAATAGCCAAAGATCAGTATTGATGAGGCATAAAGAAAGCAAACATGTAAATAACTGGATATTCCATTTTTGGACCAGATTTTTTTTATAAAGTTAGAGAAAACCTCTCCCTGTGCTCAGAAACAGGTCTGAACAAAAGCATTGTCTCTTCCTGCCTTTCTCTCTGCCCAATCTGGTCAGAGATAGTCTGGCTAGGTACCAGTGTTAAGCCCTGGACAACACCATCTTTTTATGAATTCACACAATGGGGCAATTAGGACTGTGCCATTTCTTGGAAGTCTTGGAGAGGAGTCTGCATTCTTGTCAAAAGTGTGTTCTCTCACTGAGCACTTTTATTAGAAGTATATTGATGATATACCTGCAAAGACCTTTTGGGTCATCTGCTGTGTGTCAGCAGTGCCTGCTGGAAAAGGCTCATTCCTCCAGACTTCATCAGGAAAATGACACTGTGTGTCATGCAAGGCACTCTATTACTGGTGACCAACATACTGTTGCCACTGATGTCACTGTGATGTGTAAACTTTTGTATTGCTTTGAATTGAGTTAGATATGGGAATAAAAACATTAGTGACAAGCACAAGCTAGTGGTAACAGTTATGAGTGTTGCAGAATGATTGATACCAATAGAGGAAAGTTAGTAAAAGATGCTTTTTATAGACAAGGTTGGGAGTGCTTGAGTTTTATCTGTTTAGCAGGAAGCTGCATAGTCTGTTAAAGATGAGGTAGGACATGGGCATGCTGTTAGCCAGTCAGCCTTCATTCATCAGCACCATCACAAACACAAATCTTTTCATCCACTGAGAACACCATGTTGGCAGCCACTTTCCCGCCCTGCTGAGCACATCCACACCTCCCTGTGACACCAGCTCTTTAAACAGGTACTGACTGCACTAGAGCACTACAGCCTGGGAGCTCTGGGAATTAGGCCAACCTTCACTACATGTGTTTTAATGCAGCTTTAATTAGATTTTTATTGTTTGCCTCCCCAAAGCTTTGTTCCAACAGTAGATGGGACCACTGTCCTACCATGCATGGGAATGAGGTTTTTATTGAGGAGGATTTTTGCTTTTAAGTTGTCCTTTATTTCAAAGAGCATGTTACCTAGCCTAGTCAAAGAACATGGATAGCAGAGGAGGGGGGACTGAGAGGAAGTAGTAAAAGAAAAAGAGCTAAACTATATTAATCAAGAGCTTCAGCTATCTAATAATAATAATAATATTGGTGTTTTCATAGAACTTTAACAATGCAAGTATTTTTTCTTACAATGCTGTTAGTTTAAATACAATCAGCATGAGAAGAATTTTTGTTTAAAGCATATAGTAGGATGACCATTTCCATCTGTCAGCCCTTCCTCTGGTTTTGTGTCACCTGCAGACTTGTTGAAGCTGCACTCTGGGCCATCATCCAGGCCATTAAAGAAAGGCCCCAATATTGGGGGCCCAATATCAACCCCTGGGGTACACAACTAGTGACTGCCTCCCACTATACTCCATACTGCTGTCAGCACCCCTTTTGCTGACCCTTTTGCCATCACCAAACCTGCTGGGTTGCCATTATTTATCAGTGTTCCTCTTGTACTAGGTAAGCTGCTTTGAGGTGTCTCTGTGTCGGTAAGAACACACTATCGTGCCTGTTGCCTTTTGTCCTGTTCCTTGCACACACATTCTTTCTGCTGACATGCTGCTCTTCAAGGATGGTTTGTTGACTGGCAACATTTTATTCAAAAAACATTAATTCATCTGAGTGTCTCAGCTGTCTTTTCATCAACATTACATTCTGTTTGTCACCAGGGAATTCAATCTGCCATTTGGTGTCCATCCTCCTTGGGTGTAATCCAGATACTTTGGATTCATACATTGCTTTGATTTTGAGGAATGCAGCAGCTTTGAAGCTGTCTCTATACATCTTCTTTTGAGTTGCAAATGATCACATGAAGTTTGTGGAACTTTTAATCCTCTATTTTAAAATATTTGGGGTTATTGTAACGCTAGTTGGTGGTTACCTGAGCATAGGCCCTACTAGTTGAGCGTGTGGAGTCTGAGTGATAGTCTGGGAAACGGGGTCCTCTGTGCAAACAGGATTTTCTGGGCCCCACAAGGGTGTGAGAAGGATCCATCTGCCACGAAGATGCTCGTGCATTTCCTGTACGCACTGTTGCACAGGGGTGGTGGCTGAATGTGGTCGGCAGAGCTGTGAACTGGATCGAGCCTGTGGAAATCCTTCTGTCCAGTGCAGTGTTACCTGCACAATGGTATGTGTAAGGGAGCTGGCACAATTACTGAAAACACACTTTTGAAATACTTAAGGCTATTTTTCACACTGGGGATCGTTACTTGTCATTGCAAGCAGACACATATGGATATTTTCAATGTGTTTTTCCTGTGTCCGAGAGCTGGCAAGGAGGACAGATCATTAGCAGTAGTCTTAATTTAAGGACAATCTTTAGTTATTTTGTGAAGAAGCCTGACTGTACAGACATAACAACATATTCTCATCAGCACATTGTGTTCTCCTTTGCTACAAACAAAAGACATACATCTAAAAAAGGCATATCTAAAAGAAGACATACAAACAACAGCAGGATCTTGGACTTTTTTTTTTTTTGGTGTCTGGACAAGATGTATTTTCCATTTTGGTGTAAATCTGTTTTACATTACAGACACTATTACAGAGTGGGGATGTGTACAAAAGAAAGAAATACAGTGGCTTCAGATACTTTAACAAGTGTCATTTTTACTTTGTAGATAAATAAGGCATGTTTTTTCAAGGGTAAGTTTTCTAGCAACTGAAAGTGTCACCAGAAGAGAAATCAATTTGGGTAAAACTACAGAGTTTGAGTTAATTCAGAAGAAAAATAATACTTTGTTTTAGATTTAGATTATTTAACCATTAATTATTAATTTAGGTATAATTTAAAACATTTTACTAAATAACCAAAATCTATGTTGATATTTTGGGGAAAAAAGCTCCTTTTTGATACAGGCTGTTCTGTTAATTGAATTTTCTCCAATTTATGAATGGTTTAGGTCTCCCAGAAGTTCCATATTACATAAAAATAAATTCCATTTACTAAAAAGAAAAAGAAAAAAAAAAGAAGTCCCCACTGCAACAAACTATGGTAACCATACAAAACAATGACTTTCATCCTGGTCATTTGTTACTAACATTTTTGGGGATGTAGAAATGTGTACACTTATGAATGCAAACATACATACCATTCTAGCTATAAAAAGTAAGATTCATATAAATTTTATTTAGATTAATAGGTTGTGCTTGTTAGGGAATCACTGGGTCACATCTGCTATTGCTTATAAACCCCAGACCTTTGAATTACTCCACTATGTGTGGTACTAAGCAGAAAACCTGTATTTTGTTTGAAACATTTTTTCCTGAAAGGCTTTCAACATAAGAATTCCAAAATATTTTTTAAATTCCATTAGAAAAAGAATTGACTTTATAATTGTAAGTAGTTGTATGCAGCATCAGTATTCTATATACACATCTCTGCACTCTCTAGTAAAATGCCTGTGATTATACACGTTACTAAGCAGGTTGCAGAGCACAGAAAAGCGAATCAACACCATAAAAGTGCCCAGCACAGTCCAGTGTGCCTGTCCATGCTTTAGTCTGGCTTACAACACCCAGAATGGGCTGGCTGCCTCCCCCTGTTGTGACTCAGGGTAGCACACCAGATAGTTCCAACCTTTCAGACTACCATCTGTTAAACCGTAATCACAAGCTACTGACAAGTGTTCGTCAGAAATCACTTCATGCTAATTGATCTCTTTTCTGACACACTTCAGCAGATGATTTTTAAGACACGAGAGCCTTCATTACCACACATTAGTTGTCAAGATGGTGATGGCACAGCTGTCCTTTGGAAAAAAAAAGAGCCTAAAGTACTTGAACTGCCACAAAATTATTGGAAAATCACTTTCAAACAGCCATGTGCCAATCGAAAGGAAGTGTTGATCAAAACAACATATCCCATCGCCAACAGCTGCATTCTGCTGCATCATTAGTAAATTTAATTTTGTTTTGTTTAAGTGAATGAAGAGGTGCAGTGATCATGCAAAATCACTAGTGCAAGCAATTTTCATTCTTTTCAAGCATCCCTTCTTCCTGACATAATTATGCCTAATGATCTGTTGTGTTGTGCATCTGCAGCAGTCATAATTTCATCCTTGTCTTTATTCAGTGCATCTTTGCTATTCATTCAGAGATATGGTCAGCAGCTCTGGGGGGGCAGAAGGTTAAGAGGCTGGTGATGGCAAGGATGCCTACTCTTACTAATGCCAATGAAAGTTTTGACAGTAATAGGACAAAATTCAGTGTGTTACACAATGTCTAATGAATAAATCTCACAATGTTAGTCACAAAGCTGAAGCTTGTTTACAATTTCTGCTTTTGCCCAGAGTCTCAATTTATTCCCACTCAATTTCAATTTTAACATCTGTTGGAAAATCTGCCTGCCTATTGTTTCCTCCAAAGAAAGAAAACCTTTTCTTATTGGTTGTGTTCCCATGGTATCTCTGCAGTCAGTTGAGTAATACCTTGTGTAATGCTTGGTCTGTTCATCTGAGTAGCTTGACAACTTTGAAATCACAGAATCACAGACTGTCAGGAGTTGGAAGGGATCTTAAAAGATCATCTAGTTCAAACCCCCCTGCTCGAGCAGAATCACCTGAACCAAATCACACAGGAATGCATCCAGATTGGTCTGGAATGTCTCCAGAGAAGGAGACTCCACAACCTCTCTGAGCAGCCTGTTCCAGGGCTCCATCACCTTGACAGTGAAATAGTTTTTCCTTACCTTCACATGAACATCCTCTGCTCCATCTTGAACCCATTGCCCCTTGTCCTGTCCCTGACCGTAACAGAGAAGAGCCTGGCTCCATCATCCTGACATTCACCCTTTACATATTTATAGACATTAAT
>VXBZ01009985.1:142175-163256 GCA_013399135.1 Heliornis fulica | reverse complement strand
ACGTGGCGGAGGGCTCGCTGCCGCGCCAGTTTGAAATTTCAGCGAGCGGGGCGGGCGGGAAGCATGGCTGAGCCGGGGCTGGAGCACTTGTGGGAGGCCGAGGTGTCGGGGCTGCATCACTGCGGTCTGGGCCCGCTGCCGGCTGTGACCGCCGCTGGCTCCCAGGAACGCGCCGAGGAGGCGAAGCCAGGTAGGGGCTCCCTGTCCCGGTAGGCCGACCCGCGGGGAGGAAGAGCTTGGGGCCGTCTGCGGCCGGGCGCGCCCTGGTGCCGCCTCCCGCTTTCCTGCCTGACTAGGCGGGAGGTGCTGAGGGGCCAGCGCGGGGCGGGAGCCGCCTGCGGGGCTGCGGCCGCCCTGGCTTGGGAAGGGAGAGGCGAGCGGCGGGAGGGCCGCTGGCATCGTTCATCTCGCTTTAGGGCAGTGCGGCAGGGACGCGCGGTTCGTTCGGGGGCTCCGCAGCCTCCTCGGCGTCAGGAGGCTGCAGAGGGGTGAGGGGCTCTCACATCGGGCCAGGCTGCTCCGAGTCAGTCTGAATGGCGCTTGCAGGTGCTGGTACGGAGGGTGCGGTGCACAGAGCTGTCCCCAGGCATGTCTAGTCCTGGGGGGCTAGAAATGGGGCCTGGGAGCAGGGCTAGAAGCGGTGCCCCGCGAGGGACGCGGGGACGTCCCAGGGAATAAACATGGTCAACTTCTTCCGTTTTGGTTTGATCTTATGTTGTGTGTCTTACGTGGCTCGTGTTGTGGGCATCAGCGTCCAGGAAGACGTATATGTTTGAAATACTAACAGAGGAAAAATGCTTTCCTGGAAGTGTCTCCCGTGCCCTCTTCCTTAGTAATAGAATATTGGAATATCGGTGCTTTTAGTACCGATTGAGTGTCCACTCTTGGTTTACTGCAGTCATCTCTAGTATTTCCTGAACTGAGGGATGGCTAGGCCTGAGAGATAGTGAGAGACAAACAGTGACTGGTTTGTAATGAGGACACCAGGAAAGGCATCCTTTTAAAGCCTTCTAAAGGGGTGTTTGCATTGTATCATGCCCTTCAAAGGAAAGATTCAGCTAATGCCCGTTTAAGCTAGCTAGAAATGACAATGTTGTGTTTCTTCTATCTAAATAGGTTGCTTAGAACCTCCGTTCCAAACCAGACTTTGCATCTGGTGACTTTGTTATTTGTTAGCTTATTAAAATACAAAAAGTATTTTTGTCCTGAAGAACAGGAAAAGCCAAAAGAGAAGGAAAGGACAGCTGGGAAAATGTATCTGTAGCTGAGGCTAGTATCTGCAGTCTTATTTTATGTCTTACTAATATTTTGCTTTTTACTCAGAGTCATTCTGTACATTATTTTGGGTGAGTTGTGTGTGATATCAGCTGACTTTATATGTGCTCAAAAATAATCTGTATTGTTGCTTGGTATGCCTTGTTAGTATGCTGTCTGCATCTCCCAGACATAGTATGTATAGGAATTGGTAATGCATTACTGAAAGGTTTTTAGATCTTGCATATAGAACAGAATAAATTAGCATGTAGCTGCAGCTAAGGTTGGGTGGCAATAATGAGGGAGTATTTTGGGGTTTTTTTTTTTTTTTTTTTGAAGAAAAGATCAAGTTAGTCTCTTCACCAAGTATAATTTAAGATGTGCTGTAGGAAGCAGGTTCACGATAGATCTTGGGCTGAAGAAGAATTCTTTGGGAATAGAGGAATGAGTGATGACTGTGGTGAACTGACAGTTTATGGAGTTTGTTCTGTTCCCATTTGTCTACCCAGATGTGCTCCAGGAAGATGATGATTCCTGTAACAATTATGGCAGTTATGACAAACCAGGGACTGCTTTAGGAAGGACTGTGCCAGATGGGAATGTGCTTTTTCCAGATATTTTTCACACAGATAATCTTCTATTTTACGAGCGATTTAAAGCTTATCAGGATTACATCTTGGGTAAGTAATTCCTTAATAGACAAAAGAACACACAGTCAGGTTTCTTCTAATGACTTTTTAAATGATCAAGTTTAAATAGAGTCAATTATGTGTTAAACTCTGTGCTCTTTATAACAGGGACTAGAGAAGATGTAGTGTACTGCTACCACTTATGCTGTAAGCTCACCTGCTCTGGCTGGTGGACTGGGAGGCAGTGGTTTTAATGAGTGCATAAGGTCTGACTGATTAAAAAGACAAGGTGGGATTCTGGGCCTTGTTTTAACTGAGCTTCCCAGAACTTTTTTCTGTCCAGTGAGCCTGTTTAAGAAAAGGCACAGGTTATCCATTTACTGCTGCTGGCACTGGAGCCTTCAGTACCTGAAAGGGTGACTACAGCCTCACCTTCAGAGAAGAACAAACCAGATGATTCTTCAGCTCTCAAGTGCAATGAGAGACAGCAAAAATCTTGTGAGCAAAAGCAAATGAAGTCCAACTTTAGATATGGTAGCGAAACACTTCAACGGTGGTGACAATTTTTTCAATGATCTGCAGGACTGTTCTTTCTTTCCTTGCTTAAATCTACTGCCTTCAATTTCTATTTAGCTGACTGCAAAGCTTCTGAGGTGAAAGAATTCACAGCTGAGTACCTGGAGAAGGTCCTTGAACCATGTGGATGGCAGGCAGTCTGGCGCACTAACGTGTTTGAGGTCCTTGTTGAAGTAAGTGGAATGCAGTTGTTGAGGCATTTGATTCCAATTGACATCTACTTCTAACAGACAAGCAATTTATGAAGTTTATGAGCTGGTAGAAGACAGCAATGTTTTCATGTCTAGTTGCTACCAATGGCTAGAGCAAGAGGAATTGCTTTCAAAGGAAGCCTTGTTCTGAAATGTGTGTGGTGTACTTTTCCTATGGTTCTGGAACCATGGGGTTAGAGTCTGATGTCAGTGTCATTGAAATGAGGCACAACTATTCAAAACTGGCTCTTCAGGTCTGCAGTACATGTTACAACTTTGGAAAGCTGTCCTCCAAGTAGACTTTCTAATTGGGGCTTTATTTCGCTTGCTAATATTGGTGTTTGCCTGCTAACCACTTAAGAATACTGCTGTTGCATGTGAGACAGGTCAACATTTTTTTCTGAGATGCCCATGAAGTGGTGTTGAAAACAAGAGAGTTTTGGTTATGTTTTGTTGATGCTGTCATCTGTGACTGTCTGTACCTTGAATTGTTACAGGGCACAAAGCACATGATCGTTGTGTTTGAGATTTGCTATTGCACCATTGAACCAAAGCTTACATAGCATTTACATGTGCATTCTGTGTGCTAGGGCACTACACAGGCACTTGCTTTACTTGTGTTAACCTAGTAATGGGAAAATTATTTTTCAACTAAAAGTGGAAATATAGGACTTGTATAACTTCACCTATGTGAAGGTTATACAGCAAAAACATCTTGTCTGCTAATTTTAGGGATGCATTCCCTTCTAGGTCTTCCAATGTGCAACTTGTATGTCTTTGTGCAAGCCTTGGATGTTCAAACTTGGAGTTCTATTACATGTTTAATGGAGGCATAACATTGTATCTCTCAGCTTTTCAGCCCAATTAATAAGAAAATAGTTTTCAATGGCCCAGGCTACTTCTTTGGATTGTGTCTTATGGGGAGTTTGGAAAATGACCCCCAAAGGATTCCCCAAGAGCTGTAAGGCTTGAGTCTGAGGATGCTGCTGCTCCCTCCTGGTGTGGTGTGTTTTTTTCTCTTTTTAAAAAAAGAAAAAGCCAAACCAAACCCAAAACCAAATAGTGAGACAACTTACTGGCCTTGCATGAGTATTATGAAGGATTTGAATGAAGTTTTGAATGAGGAAAAGACTGTGTGTGGTTTGAGAAGCTTAATTGTGGAGCTGTCACTTAAGCTGACAGCCTTTGCTGTAGTACACAGCATGCATCGGTTTGTGTGGGTCAGCTGGCACTGGTACTGAAACACATCTTGTTAGCCTTCCTCAGCCTTATCTAAGGCTCTGCCTAGAGACATATTAAGAGCTATTTGTTCCACAGGTTGTTGATGTGGAGTACTCTGCTCTGAAAGCAGTTGTGCAACTCAGTGAGCCTTACCTGTGTGAGCCACATGTTAGCACCTTTACCCTGGAGTGCATCCAGGAACTCTTGGAGATGAAGGAGCATCAGATACCTCTGCAGGAGCTGTGGGTTGTGTACAATGACTCAGGAGAGTTTGATCAGACAGCACTAGCTGTAGAGCATGTCAGGTAAGAAAATGGTCAAGGTCCAAATGTGCTTTGGAAGTATCCACTGGGTGGTGCTCTGAGTTCTTGTCAAGCCAAGCTTTCCCGAGTAAATCTGTTGCCTGGTACTATGAGGAGACTGGTCATAAAAAACCTGTGGCATCCTCTGCAGGTACAGGTAACCACAATAACAAAAAACCCACCACAACCCACCCAACAATAAAAATAAAGCAGCCACAATAAAAGCAATGGCTGTGGATTTGTTTTCTGTGTCAAAAGCTGGGGATGGTGGCAGTGGAAATCTGTGTTGCTTTCCCTTTTCCACCCTGGTATTCCTTGGGCCATAGCATATTGCTGGCTCTAGTGCAGTGCTCCTTTCTCTTCTATAAGGTTTTGGTGGACAATTTTTATTCTTCTATCCTTTTTCTACATTTTGCTTTCTCTCCTAAATTTGCTGTTCTTCAAATGTAGCTTTGATTCTTACTACTACTTCTATCTTCTTTATTATCTCTGTCTCTTCCTTCTCCCATGCTTTAATGTACTGCATGCTGTTTGAAAGCTGTCAGCAAATCAGCAGTAGGACAGGATGAAAAAGCGAAAATAGGAAGAATGACATTCCATCTAGAAAATGGGCTATGTTTATGAAGGTGCAGGAAGAAAAGAGGAGACATTCTGTGGAGCATTGCTCAGTAGTATGGATCTAAGCTTCAAGGATGGAGGTGACAAACTCATTGCAGAAAAGAAATTTATCTGAAGGATGCCTGGCCACAAACAAACCCCAAAACAACAACCTCAGTCCACTCCACCCCCAAAAAACCAACACAAACCCACAAACCTGAAAATTCTCTGGATCTTGAGAGTGTAAATCTTGTTTTCAAATCTTGCTTTTAGCTGTTCAGTGCCTTTTGCTGAAAGGCAGTGAGACCCAATCTGTTAAGAATTTTGAACTTAGAAAACCAAAATAAAACTCTCCTTGCAGTTAGAGAACTGACAAGAAAGAACTTCTGTGTATGCTAAATAGTTTGCAGGGAGGTAACATGGAATTGGTGTGAGGCAATGCTTTGAGGTGAAGTCTCAAATTTGCTGTTTGTGTTTCCAGTGCTGTTGCATCTGCAAAGGTAAATGTGGCCTTATTTGTGTGTTTAAATGCTTGCTTTCTGTCAAAAGGTTCTTCTACAAGTGCATCTGGAGGATCTGGGACGAGGAGGAGGAGGATGATTTTGACTACTTTGTGCGATGCGTTGAGCCTCGACTGAGACTGTAAGTGTAATATCTTTGATATGTGATGCACAGAAAGATCTCAACCCCCCTGTTCACTAGTAAGTCAGAGCGAGGCTGTTCCAGGAGCATTCACCATCTGATGCCCAAATTTCCCTATGGGAATAGGGTGCCACTGAAGTTGCCGTTAGGTTTTTCTTTTTAAACCCCAGTTTTTCCCTGTAATCCTTGACCTTCCATCAGATGGCACTCCAAATCCATCTATAGCCTTCAGATTGCCACTGTAGGAGCTGTAATCCTAATTAAAGCTAGTGTGGGATGCTCTGATACAGCTGGGCATAAAATAAGAACCAGAATGGAACCAAATGTAAATAAAAACTTGTAAATTGGTTCTGCAGAAGGAGGTATGTATGTGTATCTTTCCCTAGGGGGGTTAGTCAGCATTATGTTTTCTGAAGGTGGGGTTTTAACTCTGCCCATCCATGTGGGACTGAAGCAGTGCACAAGGACACAATCTGGTTATATTTTTGTGGGTGCTAAATAACCAAAGCACACGTTAAAACAGACCTGTAACAAATAATTGAAAAAGTGATTTTTACTATAGATTTTCCTTGGGGATTTGACATAGTATCCATTCATTATGTCTTTCATGAAAGAGTTATTTTTCAATTTTTTTTTCTTATTATAACTTAGCTTCACAAGTATCTGAAAGCTTGTGTTGTTCAGGTCCAGGTTCTATCCTGCTGATTCTGAGGAACCACATAGGTGAATATTTATAAGCTACCCTGAAGAGCTGTTTTGAACATGGAATTGCATGTGCTAGCATATAGCAGGTGCTTTACAAGGAACACTAGTATCCTTGCCCCAACTACCAAGGTGCCTCTCTGCCTCTAACAGGACACAAAATGATATTTGAGGACTTGGACATACTTGTGTCTTTCCAAGACAATACAAATTAGTGGGAAGAGTTATATATGGAAACTGTCTTTGTTTCTGAAGTGTTTATACTAGTATGTTCCAGTAAGTGGCTCATCTGTTTAGTTTTTGGAGCCTTGTGGAGGTTTTACATGGAATGAAACCAGAATGAAATGATGTGTCATGGGATAGTGTTATCATTTTTTAACAATGTGTGTGCCCATACAGCTATTCTAGCAAGAATCTAAAATGCTTAAGCACTGTCTTCAAGTAGAGAAGTAAATATCCTTTCTTCTTTTCCCATAAAATGCTTAATACAGAGCATGTCACCTAAGCTATGCTGATATTGGTGCTATCCTGTGTTATGGTCTAGGCATGATGTGTCAGCTCAGAAATAACAATTGTCAGTGCACAGAAAAAGGATGCTTTAAACTTTTCAGGTGTCTTGTGTGCACAGTTCTAATAAGAATAGACAGTACCTCTACACTGCATATTAGTTTGTACTTGTCTTCTGGGGCAGTTAAGGCTGTATGAACTATTTAAAACTTGAAGAAACAATTAGTTTCATTTGACCAGCTCTAAAATGCATACATTTCAGGGCTAAATTGTACAGAACCTTCAATTTTTATATTGCCATAACTACTTCTGCTGTTAATTATATGCTATATTGACTTACTCTGCCTCTGATAACCCTATTGCTAAAATTTTGAGGGGCTCTTTGTGTTCATGTGTATGACGTGCATTGGGATTGTGCAGGTACTGACTTCTCTGGCTACAGGTTTTCTTGCTCTTTGCAGTGTGCTTTAAGTGCATGCTTTAAAGAATCTGAAAGCTGAGGGAACACCTTTACCCTTATTTCAAGTAGCCTCTTGAATAGAGCTGTTATACTGTGTTTAATTTCCCTAGAAATATGGTGTGAGATAACTAAGTCTGGTTTTACTTGTATCGTTAGTTGCTGCCCAGCTTCTTTTGTATCCTGTATTGGTGCTACACAAGTGACCTTGGACTGCTTGGCTGTGCCCATACAGTAGATGCCCTTATCTTTCTCATTGTTCTTTGGCAATACAACTTTGGGCTGGCACTTCTGGCCTGCAGTTTCATTTGTAGAAGATACTCCTGAAATCATCACAATTTACTATGCAGTGCCTTCATATCTCCAGTCTATAACCAACACCAGATGAAGAGATTCTTGACTAAAGTAGTGATACAGAAATCCTCAGTCTTTCTCTGGATTTATATTTGCTCTTTTAAAATAGTAAATGCCCCTTGCTGTGAATTGCAGGCATTATGACATCCTTGAGCACCGTGTGCCTTCCGGGCTCGTAGCCGACTACCAGAGCTTGTTGTCACAGTGTGAAGAGGTCTACAGGAAGTTTTTAGATGTGAGGAACAGCATATCCAGCAGCGACTCGGACTCAGAAATGGAGAATGTCTCCATGGTGGAAGGACTGCAATTATATGAGAAAGTAGAGCACTTCAAACAAAAGCTAAAACTAATTGAGAATCCTCTGTTAAGGTACGCTGCGGGTTTGTGCAAGGAGGAGGGCTGTGTGGGGAACCTGACAGGGACATTCTTTGCTGATGGCTTTGTTACTGTTACAGGTATGTCTTTGGATACCAAAAATACAGTGGGCTCCAAGCTAAAGGACCAAGACCAACGGGTACCAAGATCACTCATGTTGTATCCTCAACCATGATGGCAGGTCTGCTCCAGTCCTTGATAAGGGACAAACTTTGCCGTGAAGAAACAGAAATACAGGTACAGTAACAGGAATTGTCTGTCTGTGTCTATATATTTTTCTCATTGAGACAACATTTGTGAAGGGTATCAGTCTGCACTCTTCTGGCAAGGAGAAGGACCATGTGGACCCCATATTTACCACTGTAATGTCTGACTGCTATTGGAGGTGACTTGCAACAGGAGTGAAAGGTTATGTCTGTGTTCAGACCAGCTCAAATCTAGTTGCTGAGTTGTTCTTGGCTTTTAATTTTATTTACCTTCTGTCATCTAATTATTTGGTAATTCTTGGCAAGTCATTTGAGGCACAGTTCAAATCTTCCCTCAGAACTAAGGCTATATTGAGGTTTGCTTTCTGATGCATATACTCTTCAATCTGTCTCTGTCCCAGTTTCCTGATAGGGGAGGTGGACATGCCATAGACATCAAATGAATGTTTTAAGGCTGTTTTATTCTCTGCGAGTGCTAGAATTCTTGAATTCAAAGTAGAAATTTTGTATTATTTATGCCATTAAAAAGGCTTTCCTTTAAGCAAAAACAGTAATACTTAATTGAAAAGTAAGCTTTAATGGCATAAATGTACTGTTTTTACAGCCTTCTTGGGAGCTGATTATATTGTTTGTCTCTTACAGTTTCACAATGATCCGCTGGCAGCTGTAAATGCATGTTATGAAGGAGATACAGTCATCATCTGTCCTGGTCATTATGTTGTAGAAGGCGTGTTCTGCATTGCTGATTCAGTTGAACTAGAAGGTAGTTTTGCTAGCATAAAAATCCTAAAACCAATATAAACTGAATGTTTTAACCTAGCATTACATAAGTTATTTTTTGCAGAATTTGGAGGGAGCATTTGCTATTTTCTTTATCCTATTTCTGCTTGTAGAGCTGTGTCAAATGCAAGATGAAGTTAGCTATTCCATTAGCCATAGTTACTGCTGCAAATAAACTTCAAACTTTGATTAATAGAAAAGTAACTTTCTGTTTATCCAGGTTAATCCTGACTCTATAAAAGAGATTTTAACAGAAACAAGAAGGACTTGGGTGATATCTTTTTATAAAATCTAGGAAGCATAAAGGTCATTCTGAGAAGCTTCAGTGTTTTGGGGTTTTGTTGTTTTTTGGTTTTTTTGGGCTAGTGCCTTAAGAGTACTCGATGTTCTTGGTGTTCTTTACATGCCTTAGTCTGCTTCAGCCTCAGACACGATGCCAGTGTTGCACTGGTGAATACAGAGGGAGAGAGTGAAGTGCTGTTAGAACAACTTATGGCACTTACTGCGTGTCAGTGATATGTTTGGGGGCTACCAGTGTGAATCTGTGTTGTGGAGTACATGAGTAGGGAAGGGAGCTGTTGATTTAAGGTGTGTATTTATTCTGTAGAAACAGATGTATCATATGGGATTCCATTTTTCTTGCAAAGTATTTGTTTGAAATACTTCTGACCTATCTAGGATAGGTTGCTATAGCTTCTGTGCAATGCTTGATTTCAGCGTCATTCCCCTGCTGTAGGCATGCACACTGTCTGTATATCACTCAGGCTTGTGCAGCTGTTGAGATATTTATTTAGCTGTGTCTTCATCTTGTCAAAGCTTCTTAATGGAAAGAAGGATGAGAGTTTAATTTCCTGCTGTTCTGGACTTTTTCTTGCCCTCCTTGTTAGTGTCACTTTCTTTCTCTCCCTTCCCTTGTTCTGAAGGTTATGCCTGTGTTCAGACCAGCTCAAATCTAGTTGCTGAGTTGTTCGTGGGTTTTGTTGACCTTGTCATCTTAATTCTATATTATTATTATGTTTGATGCATATAGATGCGTGTACTGGTAGGCAGTGTACCTGCAGGAAAAAGACCTCAAAGGGCTTTATTTATCTGCAAGAATGACACTGTTCTAAAATTGTGTGGTATGGTATCTATGATAACTGTTTTCCTAGCTTTTGAGGAACCTGCAAACTGCAGGTGTCTCTGTGTCCTCAGTTACTGCATCTCTCTCCTCCTGTAACTTTTGGGAGTGAGAACTTTTGCCTTGGCCAATGTGAGATCACTTACATTTTCATTTCACTGTCTACAATAACTCTGCATTTTATTGTGTGCCATTCAAGTAAGGTAACTTTTGAAGTAGGTCTTGGGTTCCTGGGCCCTGGTACAGGTGGGAGATGTAGCCTGGCCACGAGGTGGAAAATACTATATTAAACCGAGTTTTAAACCTCCATATTGAATTTAAATGTGTTATGTACTGAGCACCTGACTGTTACCAGTTATTCCTCAAACTTGCACCTTCTACCTGTGCTTTAAGGCTATGGCCTGCCAGATGATGTCGTGATAGAGAAACGAGGGAAAGGAGACAACTTTGTGGAATGTACAGGAGCCAATGTAAGGATCTCCAGTTTGAAGTTAGTGCAACATGATGCTGTGGAGGGGATTTTAAGTAAGTATAAAAGTATCTTAGCTTTTCTGTGAATTTTCCCTGTTAAAGCTGGGACCCAGTGTTAGAGTTTACTAGTTTTAGAGAGGATCCCTACAGGTATAAATATAAAGGCCTCTCCTCTTTTTTTTTTTTAATTTGCTTATAATGTGGATATCAAAATAACTTCTACTCTTTGTACTTTGAAGCTACTGTGGCTCTTGTGCTTTATTCTTACATGTGGATAAGATCACTTGACTTATTTTTTTCTGCTGTTTAGTCAACTTGACTGGCTGCAGCACAGCCTATGTCAGACTACCTGGAAAAGGAAGTAATTCCTCTTTCCACAGAACAACCCCCATGGAACCATTCAGCTATAGCTGAACTCAGCCAGCTTTTCACTGAGGGATAGTATATTCTGTGGAAGTAGTGTAGAACTTCCTGGACTGCACAGTCAGACTGAGGCTCAAATAATCCTAAATGGTGTCCAGTGATGTTATTTGCTGTGGCCTCCTGCCTTTTCAGAAGGTGTTAATATTTTGCTTCAACAGACATCTTCTTTAAACATGTTAAAACATTTGTTAGCGATTGCATACATGTATTTAGTATCTTAATAATTCAGAAGTCTCTTAGGAATGTAATGAAAATAGTTGCTTTTACATTCATATGCTGCAAAAAAAACCCTTTAAGACAAATCTTAATTGTCTTAAACCCCTTCACTGACCTTGGTTTCTGCAAAGTTTCTCCCATCTTCTCACTCCCTTCTCTGGTGGCAGAATGTGGCTGTTTGCATTTTTCTCTCTCTCAAATGTGATTCCCAGAGGCCTGTGACCGGCGCTGATTGGCCCGTGCGGCCTTGTCAGTAACAGGGTTTGGGATTGGGCCTTGGGAGCCCAGCTGGGATTTGCCTTGTTAGAGCCTTAAGAAACTTTCTGGCTGCTTCTTAAAGAAGCCACATTGCAAACCGACCACACAGTAGTGTTCCTGCTTATGCTAGAAACATAGTATGAGCTCAAACCACACTTAAGCAAATAGATAAAATTAACCTGAGCGGGATAAAATGAGAGCAGTAACTTTTTCTGTGTGAAAAGCTACAAGTCTGTTTCCTTGTCAGAGGGATTTGCTTTTGCAGAATGGATTTATTTACCAGTGTTTGCTTTCTGTATGCAGATGTCCATCATGGGAAGACCACCCTGGAGAACTGTGTGTTGCAGTGTGAAACTACAGGCATAACAATACGAACATCAGCAGAGCTGTTAATGGAAAACTCGGATCTGTATGGTGCGAAGGTACAAACAGATTCTTCACTCAGGCCTATTTCCTAAATTAAAATAATGATTTATGCTGGGAACAGTGTGGTCAGTAATGGGGTGACATCCCTCTCTGGAGAGAGCCTTGTCAAATTCATGTTGGACAGCTAGATGTTAGTGGGTTTGAAAGATTGTCCCAGGGGTCTTACAGCCTCCATAGTATCTAGTGAAGCGTCTCATGCTGGTTGGTGTGTGATGGAATCAAAATGTAGTGACATGGGACATCTGGGGAATTACAATTGCTGCATTGCTGGTCTTGACTAAACTTCTACAATACTTCTAAAGTGACTTTGTTTTCTATGCACACTAATATTTTTCTCAGTAAACCTTGCATTTGTTCTCCAAATGAAATGTCATTTTTCAGACATCTTGTCCACCGATTCTCACAGAATGATGATAAGCAGATAATGGGACTCTGGTTAGGGCATTCTGAGTAGCAGTGGGACTTTGCACATTGAAGTGGATGACTGAAGAACAGGAAAGTAATGCAAGACTGCACTCACTCTTTACCAGAGTTTTTATGGACTGGGGGGGTCCTGGTGGATGACAGGTTGGCCATGAGCCAGCAGTGTGCCCTGGTGGCCAAGGTGGCCAATGGGATCCTGGGGTGCATTAAGAGGAGTGTAGCCAGCAGGTGGAATGAGGTGATCCTGCCCCTCTACTCTGCCCTGGTCAGGCCTCACCATGAGNGCTGGAAAGAATAGGGAAGTATGAAAAGATAATTTCTCAGGATATGCTGAAGATCATCCTCTTCCATTTTGTACCGTACAGAGGCATCATGTATCTGATTTAGATTGTTAGCAAAGATTAGGTGTTTGACACAGCACTGGAACAGGCTGCCCGGGGGTGTGTGGAGTCTCCTTCTCTGGAGATATTCAAGACCTGTCTGGACCGTGACCTGTGTGACCTGCTCTAGGGAACCCACTTTGGCAGGGGGTTGGACTCTATGATCTCTCGAGGTCCCTTCCAACTCCTGCAGCTCTGTGATTACAAATGTGCCTGAACTGCTTGTGAACTGTCATCAATCTTACCTTTAGGGTGCTGGTGTGGAAATATACCCAGGTAGCACGTGCACCCTGTTAAACAACGGCATACACCACTGCAAGGAGGGAATACTTATAAAGGTCAGTTCACAGCACAATGTTCTTGTTTTTCCAAAGCTTATAGCTACTAGAGTTAATGCAGTTAACTTATGTTTAGGTTGGCTTACAACTTTGCTGCCTTATTGTGGAACTCTTTCTTACATGTCTGATATGATGATGGTACTTGTTTGCCATGGGATGGTCCATCAGAGCAATGTAGTCTATTTCTTCCAGAAGGAAAGAAAACTTTTGCAATATCACTGGCAAATATAAAATTCTAGCTAATGTATAGTCAGTCCTATGTATAAAACTGGGATACTTTGCATGCCTTTATCTGGACATAACATGGGAGTTTTAAATTTCTTTGCTGCAGAACTTTTTAGATGAACATTATGACATCCCCAAGATAACCATGGTCAACAATGTGATCCACAACAATGAAGGATATGGTGTGGTCCTGGTTAGACCAACGTTGCCCTCTGATGTAATGGATGCTTCAGCAGTGAGAACAGAAGGTATTTTTCTCTTCCTAGAAGAATCTCCTTTAACGAGCAAATCTACTACATCAGGGTTTTTGGTCTGCATAATGCGTGATAAGGACACTTAAATTTTTCTCCATAGCTATCAGAACACTGGAATTTCCTAAAGGGTGAACTTGCTGCATAGTAATAAAGCACATACATTCACAGTATGGGGGGTGTGTGTGTTGTTCCACTGGGAAGGCCTGATGTACCTCATCTGTGCTCCCTATGCCAAGCCTGTATGGCTGGTGGCCTCCTTGGGCCATGCAGGAACAAGAGTTTGGCACTAGCAAAGCAGATATGGCTTGGCTTACAGCTCTTCTGGCTCATGAGAATTCTTTTTTTTTATGCATTAATGCTGAGAGATGGTCTCAGCATAAATATTTTCTCTCACTAAGTAAAACATCACAGATGTATTTCTCAAGTCTTACTCAAGAACAACTGCCACTATCTGAGTGCACTATCTTAACTCACCATAATTTTCTCTTAGTATCAATATTACTTGGTAACTTGAGGTCTTCTCAAGAAGAAACCTTTTTCTTAAGTATCTTATACTGTACTTGGAATATGTGACTGTCACCAAGTAGTTACACAAAAAGTTGATTGGGATGAGGTGAAAACTGTTAAGCCTGAAAAAAAACTTTATTCCAAGAGTTTTAAGTGATTTTGCTGCTTTGTGTGACTGTTTGACATTCTTATTCTTTCCTGCCTTAGGGAAGACACAGCCTACCCAGGCAGGTGATGAGACAGGCTGCTTAGAGGGCTTAAGGCAAGAAGAATTACATGAATATGTAACTGATGACTTGGAGCTTGATGAGCAAGCTGAGGCTTCTGAACAAACTGAAGGCAATTACAAAATTGAAAATGAACTTGGGGCTACTTCTGTGAAGAAGAGCCAGATGCACAAGAAAAGACTGAGTGAACTGGGAATCACAGAAGCTGATGACAACTTAATGTCACAGGAAATGTTTGTTTCTATTGTGGGTAATCAGTTCAAGTGGAATGGGAAAGGAAGTTTTGGTACCTTTGTTTTCTGACTGTCTTGACATTCCTAATGGAATTGCAGTGAGATTTGCACAAGCTATTTTTTTTTTCCTGCTGCTTTACAAGCTGTTAACCTGTTTCATTAGCCTTCCATAATGTTACTAAAGCATGTTACATATTTATTAATAGTATATATATTGCATGTGGGAACTGTTGCCTTGCTGTGAGTATAACCCTAGAAAATGGAAGACTAGCACAGAGACTGTGCATGTGTTCTGGTAACCATTGCTAGGTGTGCTGCTCTTTTGACAGCTTTCTGGATTTTTTAGTGTATTTATTTAACTTGTCATTGTAAACAAAGTCTTCAAAGAAAGAAAATATAGAGTTCTTCATAGTGGACAACAAATGTGCAGTAATTAGTTGTAATCTTCCTTTTTGTAAAGTGTCATTATCCTGTCACTGACTCCAATAAGAGATTGACATTAAGTTTTTACATTGAACAAAGGCTTGTGAAATTCTTTTCCTATGGAATGTAGTGCCTGACTGCCATGCTTCAAACTTGGAGGATTTTCTAGAAAACTTAGCATTTGGAAGAGTAGCATCATCCTGTCCTTTATGTCTTTCTGTGCTAAGCTGTTTATTTCCAACAGCTACCAGTTTCTGTGCATATTTTCTTAGGGAGGGCTCCTTTAATTTGAATAAAGAGAAATTAAAGTTGAAGTCTCTCTATTCATGCTGTACCTTTCACTGCATTATTCTACTTTTTTTTTTTAAACCACGTGCCACTCCTAGCAGCTGAAGTTTGGGAAATGAATGGAAAATTAAACTACTTTCCAAAGCAATTTTCAGTCCACGTCTGTGGAATATTAAGTAAAACAAAGATGCTTCACTGGTTCACTGTTGCATATTAGTTTTTACTTGAGGGAAAAATTGGAAAGATGCCTCATTTGAGGACTCTTCCTCCTCCGTGCCTCTCTGACTTCTAACTGCCAGTCCAGATGACTTTCAAACTTCACACTGTCTGTAAGAGTTTAGGTCAGCTTTTGAACCAATGCGTGGAGCAAAACACCACCGCAAGTGATCTGGTTGTCCTGTGAAACAGAATCAGATATGATGGTGGAAAAGCATGTTGCCAGCAAACTGACTTTTGAAGAATTTTAGACAGTAGCTTAGCAGATGGGCCTTTGCTAGAAATGAATGTCTTGCCTGGAAGTGGATGTGGAGAGTTTCACTTGAGCCCAATTGAGATGACAAAATACACTTCAATAAATGATTTTTTTTTTTAGTGTGGGCAGTTGACAGGAAAAGAGGTATAATTCACAAATGCCTTTTTTTTTTTTTTTCCCATTTATGTGAACCACAGACTTCATTGCAGCTTTCCAGCCTGCTGCTTCTGGTTTTATTCTGCTCAGGACCCTTGACTTTAGAACAAAACTTTGTGTTTTCCTGAACATAAATGTCATGGCAGTATCTCAACATGCACAAAGCCTCATGTGTTTGCTGCTTTGACTTTAAAGAAATACTTGTGTCAAGTGAAAGCCTGATGCTAAGGCTGGCAGTAGTTTAGTACCTTAAGTTATTCATCAGGCTGCATGCCATGTTTCATACTTTGTTATACTTTTTTTTTCCCCCAAGTATAATCTTCATTAAAGGTCGGGGGATTAAAAACTAATTTTGTTATTCTCTCTTCTCATCTTAAAACTGTAATTCTGAGTGAGCTACATTCATGATGTGTAAGTAGCATTTCTCTTGCACTTCAGTGTTTGGAAGGACTTCTTTGTCCTTCCAAACACTTACAATAAATGTAAGTTTATTTTATGTCTTTAATTCCCCTTTGAAATGCAAAAGGAGCAATATTGAAATATAAAGGGAAAGAACTGTTGACTTGACACAAAGTTTGTATGCTCAACAAGCAAAACATTTTGTCAGGAGATTATATGTTTGAAAAATCTAAGCTCAGTTTATCCTCTGTAAATATTTTTCTTATATTTTTTATATTACACTTTAAAATTCTGTTAAATTTCTGACTTTTCCCTTAAAGGTATTTGATGTTACTGTAATAGCTGATGGTCTATTTTGCTCTTTATATTCCCTGACTCCTAAATAAGAGTTTAAACTAGTTCTGGAATGCCTTTTTTTTTGTGTGTGTGTGTGTGTAGCTGTCAAAGAAAAGCCTATGAAAACATTCAGTTTTAAGAAATCTTTAAGCAGCTGCAAAATAACTTTTTCCTAGCATGAGATTTACCCCTGCAGTGTATCTAGGCTGTTGCTCTTGGGCTTTTACTATATTTTATGCTTATTAAACGCACATTTAAGTTTAACTCATGGCTTACCAATTGGTCCTGGTCCTATTTTATTATTTGTCTAGCTTTTCATTATTTATTCCTTTCTCACATCTTGGCAACCTTGAGCTTTGTCCTTAACCTTTTATCCCGTTCCTTCACATCTTCACTGAGCAGATAAATGACTGACATGTAAATATTTTGAGGAGGAATATGTTGCACGCAGCATGTCTTGTCCCAGTTTATCATACTTGAACTTTGGACAGTGTTGCATGACAAATTTTATTAATCCCACCTTTCTGACAGCAAATTGGATCTGTAGTTCTGTTTTCTTTATCTGCTTTTCACAAAGGATACCTAGGCAACACAGATTCTGGTCATAAATCATTAATGTTTACATGTCTTTAGGTTAATAAAAACTACATTTTCGGTGAAGATTTTATGAAGGTAACTAGCTGTGAGCCTAGAGGACATGTAACACCTTGAGGTGAATCAGTTGTCACAGCTGCTAGTTTAAAACTCAGTAAATGATTAATTGGAGCAAAGTTAATACTGCCTGCATATTATCTCAAACTCAGACAAGATGTAAAATAATTTATATTTTAATAAAAACCACATTGGAAATAATGCTGAAGTACTGTAAACTTTGTCATAACTTTTACCTCATCACTTCTTTTTTCTTTTTCCTTTTTCTAATAAAACATTTATTAGCTATATTCAACTGAAAAGCTGCCTCAGTATAAATGATTTTCTAGTGGGATGAACTTTATAGGTGTAAGAGATGATACATGAGACTATGAACTCTGAATTTACATCAGCAGTGGGACAAGATGTAGATATCTCACAAGCATTAGAGGAAATTGCATGTGTTCTTGCTGTGTTCTTAGGTTTTCCCCTGCTGTTTCCCTGGGAATGGCACACAAGGGCTCCGTGCCCTGCTCCTGCCCTTGCTGAGCAGGAGTGTGTTGCTGCAGTGTGTGTAGACACAGGGCTGTCACCTGTTACCATTCCTGCCTCGGCTGTGGTGTGGGGATGGCACACTGTAGGTCCAAGGGCTGTTGTGTGCCTGAGGAGGCCCCTGAACCTGCTGGCGGGCCTGCCCGCTTGGCTGGGCCCCTGTGGTGGGCACGCTCCTGGCTAATGGTGAGGCCACCCGCAGGCCCCCGGCGTTAGGCCGGGGATGAAGGCCCTGGTGCTGGGGTAGGGGGTGTGTCTGAAGGGCCAACTTGGCGAGCCATGCTACACTACCTTCAGTGTTCACGAGTGGTGTTTGCTCGCAAACCTTCCTCCCTCTGTGGGCCAAGCAGCCACTGGTGCAGCAGGGCCTGTCCCCTCCTCCCCTGGAGGAGGCAGTGCTGTCCTTGGAGCTTGTGGAGACTTAGGGCAGGAGGAAACTTCTCACGGTGAGTTGGGGGGTGCAAAGCCGAGTCTGACCTACCTACCTGCGTTCCCCTGGTCAGTCACTGCTCCCCTGGCAGCGCTTCAGGTCAGGGGGAGAATGCAGAGCTCCAGGTGAGCTTTACGTTTGCTACAGGTAACAACTTGCCTTTACTCCTCACTCTTCAGGCTGGTTTTAAGTGTTTGGAATTACCCAGCTAGATAGTATCTGCAGTGCTACAGTCCTGCTCTGACAAACACCTTGAGTAGTGGAGAGAAATTTTTTTAATGTTAACAAGATTTACTTTTATTGTCACAGGAGGATTGTTTTTGTTTGTTCATTTACATTTAGAGCATTCACATTTTCCTGTTGATAAAGTAGCAGTTCAATCACAAGCCTGTTTTAGTAAACCAGAAGTATAAAATTAAAGAGATTGCTTCCAAAATGCTCCAAGTAGTTAGTTATTATGCTCACCTGGAGTGTGTGAGAGTCACAGGTGTCTGTTCCAACTTAACTGCTTACACAAACCAGCTTAAGCAAGAGACTGACGTGGGAACCTGTGAGTGAGCAGCTAAGGGTTTGGTAGCTGCTGATCGTGGAGAGGTCTGAGTTGATCAGGGCCAGAATCTAAAGGTAAGTAAAACTTCAATGTAAATTCCATGTGAGTGGTTTGTTCCTAGTGCCACTGGCTGATCTGAGATCTGTCTTCTTGCTTTTGGATGTTCTCTCTGGTTCTGTTGCCCCACCTTTAGGGGCAATCTGTGCAGGAACAGAGATCTCCCACCTCCCACAGCTCCTTCTCTGGATTTTCACATTAATATGCCATTATTTCACAAATATCCTAGTCAGAACACATTCAAGCTGGTATTCTTTACCTCTGCACTTGATCTGCAAATAAGCTGGAAATGCTTTTCATAAAATTTTCCTAAAAGAAAGTCAAGATCTAAAAGATTATTTCTGGAATGTCTCTGGAATTTATGCTGTTATCTTTAAGGTTTCTTTCATCATGTTTTTCACCAGAGAAGAGTGATACAAGATATGAGCTCATATCTTGGAGGAGTGTGAGGGAAGTGATAACTCAATGAAATGAACCTTTGCAGCAAAGAAAAGTTACTGTCTAACTCCCACAACTCAATTAGAGGAGCAATCACTGCTGCAAGCTGCCTGTTCCTTTTGCAGAAATAAAGGAGGGCTAACATAAGCCTGGCCTCTCTCCCTTTATATGTGAAATGAGATAATATGACATCAATATGTTGTCTGAGTGATAATTCAGTACTACACTGCAGCAGTCATGCCAGCAGCAGCATGTTGTTGTGTCAGAGAAATTCCTTCCAGTGCAAAGGAGTTTTGCCAGCTGGCTGGAGGGGTTTTTTAGGCAGAAATTACTTAATGTAGGCTTTTGTTTGCAGGTGTAGATTTTGTGGGGAATATACAAAATACTGAGGGTTAGAACATACAAACTGAAATGAAACTGACAGGTTTTCAGACTTTGTAGGCTAACTAGAGCTTCTGTATGGTGCAGTTTGAAGGAATGCCATGCAATTTTGTGCCATCTATTAATAAAGTAAATGCACCATTTGCAGACTTTCTGAGAATGAGAAATTGTTCAGCATGTATAATTTGAAACTGTTGTTGGATAGAAAGGTTTTGCATAAGCTTTCAGTAGTAATGTAAATCATAGTATTCATAGGGAAGGTTCCTTGGCTGATGACTGTGAGCAGTCAAATGTGCAATTACAGCTCCTGGTGATTTACCTGATGGAGTTTTTATTTTCCCTTTCTAAAGTACCTGTAGGCAGAGTAGCTGCAGCAGTTTAGCTACTGCTTCCATACCCAGTGCACTTGACTGATCTTGTTCTGAGGATGTGCCAGTTTGAGTGGAGGATGGTGTCGTGTGAGCAGAGATATGACATTGATTGCAATATTTCATGAATCACAGAATGTCAGGAGTTGGAAGGGACCTCAAAAGATCATCTAGTCCACTCCCCCTGCCTGAGCAGGATCATCTAGAATAGAATAACCATTGACTTGATTTGAAAACGTTTTGCAGAGCTGTTTTCCTTAGCAAGCTGTTGTGGAACATAGATATGAGACGTGCTAGCAGTTTTGTAGTTCCTCCCTACCTTTACACATCAGCAATCCTGTAAGTAGGGTAAATGTAGTGGCTTTTTTGTTGTTTGTTTGTTTAAATTGTCTAGGTTTTGATTCAGAGCTTTCACTTCTTTCACAAGTAGGTCAGATCAATTTCTAGCTCATAATTTCAGAGTACAAAACAGCAGGATGCTAGAAACAGCCACACACAAGGCAAGGAGAAGAGACACAGGTAGGGAACCGGTAAAAGAATATATATTTGAAAAGCTTTTGGTTTGTTGTAGGGTGTGAAGTTCTGGTTTTAAACAAGATATGCAGTCAACTGCTGCACTTTGTGGTATGGAATGGCCCATACAAATGTCCATTCCCTGCCTCAGTTGCTCTGCCTGCTTTGCTCAGGGGCACTCACTGAGGACTTGCTTTGCTCCTGCTCTGGCAGTTTCCTGCAGCAGCTGGTGCTAAGGGTGCAGGGTTTACCTGAGTGGCTGATGAGAAGAAGGGATCCAAGGATCTTCCAAGTGCATGGCAGTCAGGGCACACCACAGGACTGTGAGCAGCAGTGCCAAACACGAGCTACTCCTGGCCTGTCAAACCAACACAATTTGCACAAAACATTACTCAGTTTTTTTTAAAAACATCATTATGTTTGTGTTGTGCTTCTAGCTAGTTTGGTTTTCAGAAATGAAATTAAGAACTTCTGTGAAAACAGTGTTTCAATTTTTCATCCTGCTCCAGTAAATAAAAATCCATCAGAAACACACTGAATGTTTGTTTGAACATCTATNACATCACCCCCAGGTCATTGAACAAAAATATAGGCAAAAAAGCTTCTAAGAGTATTTTACAGAGATACAAATGCAATAGATATAGAATCACAGAATGTCAGGAGTTGGAAGGGACCATGAAAGTTCATCTAGTCCAACCCCCCTGCCTGGGCAGGATCACCTGGACCAAATCACACAGGAACGTGTCCAGATTGGTCTGGAATGTCTCCAGAGGAGACTCCACAACCTCTCTGGC
>VXBZ01009985.1:101969-141482 GCA_013399135.1 Heliornis fulica | reverse complement strand
CTATGTTCCAGCTTGAACCTATTGTCCCTTGTCCTATCACTAACCAACACCCAGAAGAGCCTGGATCCATCCTCCTGACACTCACCCTTAACATATTTACAGACATTAATGAGGTCACCCCTCAGTCTTCTTCAAGCTGAAGAGACCCAGCTCCCTCATCCTTTTCCTCATACATAGGATAAATCAGATTTTTTTTTTCCTGACAATATTACACCTCTTAGTGACAGAGATTAGGGAAAAGAATCAGTGCTTTCAAATGGGATAGAAAAAAAAACAACATTTAAACAGAATTCCCATAGCATCTCACTAGAGAGAGTGATGAAAGAGAGCAGAATAAAAACAACTGGGAAAAAATTCTGAAAGCAGGCTGATTTGCCACCTTATATCTAAATGTAAACATATTAGCATGGAAGTTAGGTATGATTTGCTTAATGGTGAACTCAGAGTCCACTGAGGTCATGTTCTTGTGAACCAAAGCACCAAGACAACCTTTTGTCCTGTTCAATAGTCTATTTATCTTTTTAAAGAAAACCAAGTAATTAAAGATGATTAAATCATTAGTCAGTAAGCTTCTAACCCAGAAACAAAGTTATCCCACCACATGTGCATAGAATTAAAATAAGGGACTGAACTGTCTCAAAAGCCAAGTGTTTGAAGACAGTTTGATCTAAACATATACCATGTACATTACTGTAATGCCAAATATTGTCAAGAGTTGAGAATAAATCTTAGCCTGGTGTGAATAATTCTATTCTTAATTCTTATTCTGAAATGCTTTAGCTAGAGGTGGGGAAAAAAATGAGCACAGAACTATTGACATATCTTACCAAAATGCTGTATGTGCTTTTTGTGCCATACATGCACTTCTTCCATGAGATGATATTTATAGATGAGTTAGTAATGTGACTAGAATTAACATAGACTAAGGTTGTAAGCTCTCTTGCTTAAATGTTTTCAAATTAGGTGTTTTATTTGTGATATGCATTGGTTTAAATCTCTTACAGTGCTGGAGCAAGGTTAAATACATTTCATGTGTGGGGAAACAGCTGTAACTTTCTCTTCTGCATCATTTTAGATTTAGGCAGCAGGGTCTAGAGATTTTGACTATATCTCATTTAAAAACAATCTTTTTTTTTTTTTTTTTAATGGGAAACATTATGTCCATAGGGGACTTCAGATTTCAAATTCTTTCCACAAACATGACAGTTGGATCTGAATCAGTATTATATGTTCTGAGGACATTCCTGAGGTTTCACTCGAGATTGCAGATGTCCCTCTAATAAGCTTTTTATTTTCTCTAAACTCTATGGTTATATGAAAACATTTGTAATTTGGGAAAATGTTTATGGCATAAGAGAAATAAAATCTAGATTGTTACAAATTGATTTAATGCTGGCTGATGTGCTTGACTGACAGCCTTAAAGACAGAATACTCTATTTCATGTCCCAGAACAGACACACCATAATGATGTGCCATAACTGTGAAAAAGCCACAGTGAAAATGTGGTCTCGTGCTTTATTCATACTAGAGTCATGCATTACATCTGTTCTGCTCATGCAGCCAATGAAGCACACATCTCTCTTGCAATACAGTGACTTTTTTTATGGCAGAAATCTGTCTGCATGTAAAATATGATTACATAAACAATTCATATAGCCTGTGCCTGAAATTTCTGCAAAGAACATACTGCAGCTGGTTACTATAGCAATAGGCAAAGGAGGCTGGTTTAAATTTATTAGTTCTGTATGGGAGAAGATTTCCATTTTGTTGCATTTTGCTTCAGATGGGAAACAGGCTATTGTAACATCTCTACACAAACAATTTAAACCTCATGTAAACCAGCCCACTGGGAAGCAGGCAGTGTGCTCACTTGTGTAGATCTCAGATGTGTGAGTGTCTGCTTCCCTAGTCCTCTGTTCACCTCAGTCTTTTTTTGTGGGCAAGACTGTAGGGATGATGTCATAAGCACTAGTACTGTATTTGTGCTCCTTTCCTCTTCTGAGACACACCCTAAAATTATTTTTATTAAAAAAAAATATTAAATCAAGATGAGAACAACAGAAAAAGTGGGTGGATGTATAAAGTATGGTCCCCTCAAAATTGGTTTCATATACGAAGACACAATGAAGTCTTTCAAATTATGGCATGGAGGGAAAAGCCTTAATTTGTCTCCTTCAATAAAAGTACTATTTCAGTTACTGACATTTACTCCATGCAGTATACTGGTTTTCCAGTATGCTGCAGTATGATTAAATGTCAGTAATTGAAATAGTACTTTTACTGAAGGAGACACCTGTTAAAGTGGAGGGCAAGTTCTGATGGAACAAAAGAATGGAAATGAATGAAGGGATAGATACACCCACTGCAGACTTACTTCCAGCCTTCTTCCCTGGAAAGAGAAGTGCCCAGCATCTGGTACCAGTACTCTGGTAGGGACTGCCAAAAAGATAACTTATTTAGATATTCTTATTTAGATATCTCATCTGCATAGTATGCAGTGCAAAGCACTTCACTGTCATGTAATGAAAAGCAGCATTTACTGCACGTGAGACCTAACTGATCTTTCTGATGTTTCTGGGTTCTGAGGAAAGTTTCAGTTTCTTGCCATCTATAGCAAGTCACTCCTGCACCTATAACAGGGAGTGGGTGCTGCAGAAATCTTGAGGTCTGCATGGTCTTAGATTAATTTTCTCTAATTAATCATAGTATTTAATCATAGATCTCTTAAAAATTATTATAGCTATCTGGTTAGAAAAAGACCCATTCATATAGGCAATAACCAATGTTATAGCAGAGATTATTCTGCAGTATTTGTGTTCTAGCAGATGTTTCTCTTGGATAAATGCTGCAATCAGTGCTAAGAATGGGGAGTTATGTGGCTTTCATACTGAAATGTGCATGGAAAGCTTTTGCATAAAAAAGGGGTCTGTGGAGTCAAACAAACCCTACCCAGTGCTGTGATTCAGATGAGCAGGTGAAAGATGCCTTCTGAGGACCTTGCTCTTTCACAAAGAATAGGTGTGATTTTCTTCTTTGATAGGAAATCTAATGTTTGCCTAAAAGTCACTGGATTATAGTGTGATCCTCAGCCTGGAGAAAGCTCCAGGAACACCTTAAAGGGCACCTTCTTGTATGTGATGCTACAGCAACAGGAAAGATGGAGAGGGGCTATTTACCAGGACAAGGGGGAATACACTGTAGGAGGGTAGATTTAGACAAGATATTCAGATGAAATTCCGTACTGTGAGAGCAGTAAGCCACAGACACAGGTTGCCCAGAGAAGCTGGGCAGTGTCCAAGGCCAAGTTGAATGGGGCTTTGGGCAACCAGGGCTGGTGGGGGGTATCCCAGCCCCTGGCATAGTTCCAGGGTGGAACTGGACCCTTCCAACCCAAACTGTTCTGTTATTCTGTGAAATACTTGAAGCATTTGCCTGTATCAAGGCCCCAATGCCTATCAGTGACACTACCTTATTAACCTGCTCTTCCAGTGCTCTAGTTTGGCTCCAGGCCACTTCATCCTCTTCTAGCATATGTAGATAACTTCCAGACTAGCTATTTGGTTATGGCCCAACAGAAGTTTTCAGCCTTCATACAGAAAACAGAAGTCAAGGTTTCTGTAGTCAAGTTGCAGTAGTTTTCTACATCATTAGTAATACATGTATTTTCTAAAAAACTTTATTTTTTTTTAAAAAAGTTTACTTTTAATAACTTTACTTTTTAAAACTTAAAAAAATAATTTTACTTTTTAAATAACTTTTCTTTTTAAAAGGCTTTAATGCCTTGTACACTTACTTCAACCTGAAAATATTAAATAGGTTTTGAAAGCCTAGTGCATGCTTGTGCTTTGTCAGTAAACTTCCTGCAGTATCTCACGCCATCTGTCACAATCCTTTCTCTCAGCAGGGATTCTTTCCCAGTTATAATGTTATAAAGTTAGCATGAAGGAATATTATGCTGTGCATTTTGCTGCTCAGCCAGAAGGTTATGTTAAGGGAAAAGGAACATAATGTAAGATGAATTTATTTTTTTTTAGGGGTGGTGATGTGATTTTAAATTTAAATAAAAATCTTTCTAAAAATACCAGATGGTACAATAATCTTTGACGTATTCTTGGCTTCTGCACTGCCATTGTGGTTTGCCAAAATAAAACATGTGTGCTCTGAAGAACAGTTGCTGGCTTGATTGTACTTCTCAGAACTCCATCATGTGCAAACACTCCTTGAAAATGATACTCCTGCAATGCATGTGAGTTAAATTACACTACAGGGTGCAGCACCTGGCGTGTGCTGCATGAATGAGGCAGCGTAGGGACTGCTGAGAAGACTGTCCCACTGGGTACTGTAGTTGCATTTGTGTGCTGCAGTGCTTTGTTGTAGGAGGTGGGCTACTATCAAAATGTTCTGACAAATAGCTTTGAAAGATGTCTAAGTCTTCACCCAAAATTCTTTACGCTGGTGTAATTTCACTTCTACTGGCACAGGATAGTTTACTTCATAGTGCTGGACAAATATCATCAGACCTATATCTTCCATGTATGACCAGTTTGAAAAAGTGTTTCCTCAACATGAGCTTGTCCTCTGTTACAGGTGTAATGCTGTCTTGATCTGTTTGGTAGTGACACAAGACCAGGGGAGTTTATTCGTGGTGTTTATTTAGATGCATCCTTAACATTGCTCTCTCCTGAAAGGGCACGCTGGCATAAGTTTTATCCCTGTATCCCTATACCTCCATATCTCCATATATCAGCCAGATACCTATGTTTATGCATAATTTTTAAGATAGCATTTCTTAAAAAAGTAGTATTTCAAAACATTTTTAAGACATATCTCTATAGTTTTAAAAGCTAATAGACTTTATATACTGAAATATATGTAGAATAAAATTATTCAGGAGTGAGCTTTCTTCCCCAAACTAGGCCAAATCTTCATCTAGAAATTGGATTACATTTAAGCAAGTGCATTTCTTATGCAAGCATGACAAACATTCTGCTAATTTCACTTGCATAACCCTTCAGTAATTCTTGAGTATCCATGACTTGGGAGCACTACGAAACAAAATGTGGCATTTATTGTTGTGCCTTCAACAGCTAGCAAGATACTCATCAACCTGTTTTCAAAGGACTAGTCAGTGAAGCAAGGTTGTTTTTCACCTGAAGTATCCTATGAATCAGCCCTTTGCATCCATCTTATACAAACCTTGGTGTTCTTTATGTAGTAAGTTGTACAATTTCTGTTCATTTCCTCTGCTATGCTGAAAATGATTTCCTTGAGCTTTCTGTCAAAGCAGAACAAACTGTCTACTGTTTTTAAACATTTACACATTTAAGGTAAATTCAAAATAAATCAGTTTCAGGTGTTGTGTCCGTAACAACACAAAGTTGTTACCATCTACCTCTTAAAGTGCATAGAGCTTTGTTGTGGTTGATTGCATAGCTTCAGTCAGTTGTATTGGAGATGTACTATAGAGGAACTAATAAGTAAGCCAGGTAAATTTAATTCCAGAAGTATTCCTAATTAGAACTATATGGGATGACCTTGTTGCTTGGCTTCTGGAAGGTACACATAAGCATGTATCAAGTGAAGATTTCTATCCTTTGGATTTCATTGATTTGTTTTATATTTAATGTTTTGGGTTGTAGAGAGAATAATATCTTAAGATCACTGAAGGAAACACCTAAAGGTGTCTGAAAATTGTTTTATGGCCTTTTGGATACAGTGATTATTGATCCTCAGAGACTTTCTGCTGTGGAAAAAATGTATGAGTTCTTGTAAAATACCTTGTTCACTTTATATAGCATCGATACTTATTTTGTCTTCACTTTAAAAACAAACAGAACGAGATTTTTTTAGTGCAAGTTTTAGATACCATGTAACTCTGACATGGGTGCTATTAGTTAAACCTGGTGATGGGTATATGTTCCTAACAAAATAATCTTGCCAGCTAAAAATCTGGAACTGTGTAGCTACCCTTTGAGGGAGAAAAACTAAATCAGTGAACTGTATTTCCTCTGTGGAAATAGGAATATTTCTGACTTACTCCACATTGCTTGCCTCAAAGACAACCCAAGTGAAAACCCAAGTAGAGAAGGCTGCTTGGTATCCTGTTGGGCAAGGTTCCCTGTTTTTATGCAACATCATCACAGCTAGGTCTTTGTTGTGTGACTAAGTTTGTGGAATAATGTGTAATGTGTAAAGTGGGAGTTAGTTGCACTGGACTGAGGAACTGCATTTCTGTGTTAATGTGATGTTAATTAGTGGAGACATGTGAATACTTTGCATGTGCAGAGGACCGAGAAAGCACCACTAAGTGACATCCTTGGTGATCAGCTGACAGAATGGCAGATACACTGGTGTTACACTGAGCAGATGGGTTCTCTGGCAGTTGTGATGGCAGCTGCACTAAAAGGGTCAAATAGGATTTATACTATCTTCTTACCCAGGAATGTCTTCCAGCTTCCCTCAAATAGTGAATAAAATGCAAAGCAGTTCTGATGATGCCTTTTCTTTATCCCTTGTTCTGGGCTTTGGGAGCTGAACAACATTTTATTTCTTTTAGGGGTGGCTGAAAGGTTAAAGATTGTGAAATCTCATGGAGAAAAAGAAACAAATCCTCCTGCCTCCCAAAGAAAAACAGAAAAGCTCTATGGGTAGAGATCTCATAACCTGAAAATCTGTTTGCAGGGCAGTTATTTGCTTTACATGAAATGTGCCAGTCTGTAATGTCCTTAGGAGTTCTGTGCTCCTTCTGAAAACAGCAATAACTGAAAACTTGAAGGGATTAGCCAAATCTTTTTGTGCCAGTCGTTTGGTTTGGAGTTTGTTTGTCTTGTTGTTTACTTCTTGTTGTTTACTTCTGTTATATTTGATAAATTGCTGCAGTGATAAAATGCAAAGAGGCTTTTCTGGAACAGTCTGGCTGCAGGAGTGCCTGATGGTGTGGAATTCTATACAGCTTATTAGTTTTCACTTTCTCTCCCAGGGACAAGAACAGCTGACTGTAATTTTATGTGTGTCCTGTTACTATAAAATTTTCCCACAAGCTAGAATCATAGAAACATAGAATGATTAGGGTTAGAAGCGACTCCCAGAGGTCATCTAGTCCAAACCCCTGCAAGAAGCAGGGACACCCCCAACTAGATCACGTTGCTCAGGGCCTCATCCAACCTGGCCTTGAACTTCTCCAGGGATGGGGCATCCACCACCTCCCTGGGCAACCTGGTCCAGTGCTCCACCACTCTTACAGTAAAGAACTTTTTCCTAATATCCAATCTAAATCTCCCTCCCTCTATTTTGAAACCATCACCCCTTGTCCTGTCACAACAGGCCCTACTGAACAGCCTCTCCCCATCTTTCTTGTAGGCCCCCTTGAGGTCCTGGCAGAGCGCTAGAAGGTCTCCCCAGAGCCTCCTCTTCTCCAGGCTGAACAGCCCCAACTCTCTCAGCCTGTCCTCGTAGGAAAGGTGCTCCAGCCCCTTTATCATCTTTGTGGTCCTACTCTGGACCCTCTCCAACTGGTCCATGTCCTTCTTGTGTTGGGGGTTCCAGCACTGGACACAGTACTCCAGGTGAGGTCTCACAAGGGCAGAGTAGAGGGGGAGAATCCCCTCCCTCGACTAGGCTGTGGTCAGATCTCTGACACATGGGTCAGTGGAGATAAACTGCAACCAGGAATTATTTCTGATTATCCTGGGTACCTCTATGTCAATCTGTCATAAAGTGTCCAGGATTCTCTAGGGAGCCATCCACACAGCCTCAACTATGGAAAATCTGAGCTGTGTTTGTAATGGAAAGATGAGGAGAACATACTGTGCAATGATGGATGTGAATTAGATCTGGGAGAATTGTGGCTTCTTGTGCTCCCACAGATAAGTGCTTCACTCCTATTGTGGGAATGGACTGTTTGAATAATTCAGTCATGGAAGATGGACATAGCTTCTGCAATAACAGGGTTTCCAACATGAGGTGAGGGTGTTAGAACATTCTCTGGACCCACATCACCAAATGTATGATGATGGGCCAAGTAATCAGCTCAAGCATAACATACTCCCTTGAGCTGTAATCCACACATCTAGATGACATTCAGAAGCCACCTGTATTTTAATTCTGTGGGGTATTAACAAGTAATTATGGGATATGACAATTTGGGCTTTTCCAGGGCTTTCCCTGGCTTGTTCACAGTACTGAAAGGGATTGCATGGGACTTTGTCATGCAATACCCCCAAATTTGCCCTGGTTTGACTAAGAGGTGAGTTTGGGGTGTGCAGGATTGAGCCACTACTTGCACAGATGCAATCTAAATTGGCCACTTAAGTGTAAAGCTATTTTTTCTCCCTTTCCTACTTTGTCCAGCACAAAACAGACATTCATGGATGCAATTTGGATATTTGTCTTAAAAGCCAATAATGACGCATTATTTTCTGCCTGTGAGGACATCTCTCTCTAAGGACAAAAGCAAATATGAGCAAACAATATTCCCTTCCCCTTCTTCTTTCCTTCATGTCTTTCTGTCTTTCTGTCCCCCTGTCTTTCCTTTCCTTCATGTATACCACAGAAATGGCAAGGCCTAAGTCATTTAGGAACATGGTATTCTTTTTTTCTTGTTTAGTATTTTTCACAAAATATATAATTTTTTCTTCCAACTATTAATTCCTGAGTTACTTGTTTCTACGGAGAACTTTGTCCATTTTTTAAAATAATGCATGATTTTACAATTAAATCTTTGAGCCATGCTTATTTCTAATCAATAACTTGAAACAGCAAAGAATCTTTCTACTGACACCCAAATATGTTGTATTTATGTGCTCTAGCAACTAAGAATCTCAAAACAAATCAAGAAAAATAAATTCTCTTGATGTAAATGATGATAAATCTACAGTGTTTGTTTTTGTTAGCCAGAGAAATTTAATGTAGAATGGAGAACTCCTTTAACTGGTCAGAAAATGGAGCTGTAGCTTGAATATCAGGTTATATTCTCATTCATCAGTGTGATGAATGAAGAGTGTACAAATGGTGTCTATCTGTATAGCATTCCATGCCTTTCACCCCCCTGGGGAGCCAGAGGCAGCCTGTTCCTCTTGTGTTTATCACAAACAGCAAAGAGCTTCTGTCACATTTCCTGCAGGTAATGCCAGCCAAAATCTCCTTATTTTAAGTCAAGGGGCTTTCAACTACATGCTTGAAACTGGACCATGTTGTAGTTTAATCAGTGGGTGACCTTGCTAACCTCCACATGTTCCTAAACTCCCAGAGGGTCCAGACAGACTCTGATCCCTTTAAACACTGTCCTTGAAGCAGATGTTTCTTAAGACTCTGTGGGCAGCAAGAGCTGCAGTTCTGTTAAGCCTCAAAGCCAAGCTATACAATCTACTGGCATTTGGAACTTACTCAAGCATGAAATTCTGCTGCTCTGGCCAGTTTATACTTTTCCTCTTGAGGGATGCATATGAGCTGGTATCTAGAAATCTGTGTAACTGATTTATAAAAATCTGTACTGTGAGTGAAAGAAGTGCAGCTGGCGTTAGTGAAAGTACCTGGGGTTTTGCCTCTCAGAAAATTGTATTCTTTTCATAAGTACATGCATGGTTTTCAAAGTTGTGCCTGAATCCCTTCATCTCCCTGGCCTGTAGTTATAGTTATGCTGAGGATTTAAGTGATGTTTTTTTATGGAATGTTCATAAAAATCTTTTGATTTTTTTAAGACAAACCATAAACTAATGTGATTAAGGTTACAGACACAATCTTTGTAGTGGTTTTACATTTTTTTTTTTGTGTAATAGATGTTGATATATTGTGAGTCACTGGAGGAATGCACTTCTATTTATTGTTTCAGTGAATTTATGATCATATACCTTTTCCTTTTACATTAGTTTAGCCCAGAAATTTTTCTTCAAAACCTTCTATCTTTACAGGGATGATGCATGGTCTTCAGCATGCTGACACAAACTTATTTTATCTAGTAATCTTTATTCAGACATACAGACAAATATAACTGTTGACTCTTGACAGGTGTATCTGAATTCAAATTTTTCATTCAAAAAGCAGAGGGATATATATATACACACATGTATGCATATATTGTAAATCAAAGTTTGGATGTATGCAAATACATACACACACTCTGATATCACAGTAACTGCAAAAATGCAAAATTACCCTTTGTTTCAAGGCTTAGCAACATGGTAGTACAAGTAAAAAAAAAAAAAGGTTTTATAAGACAAAAGACTTGTAGTAAAATGTCCTCTTCCTTCACTAAGTGCTATGCTGTACGGTGGTATAGCTATAGCTGTCTAGAGCTTTACAACAATCTGAAATATGAATGCATAATAAAAAAGTGATATGTGGTTCTGTCATGGTAGATCAGCTTTCCAAGTGCCCATCTGGGCACTGTTCTCTGTATACTTCAAAGAATGTATTTCTCACTCTGTGTAGTTAGTATGTAGGGTTGCAGTGCTCTTGAATCAGTTAATTTTTTGTATGTATTTTTATTTAGTGTACTCATACTAGAGTTAACATATTAGAATTTCTTAGGGAGACATTTAAAACTATAAGATTACTGGTAATAACAAGGGCTTTTCCTTGGTTAGGTATTAGCTGTAAGAAAGGAACTGGTAGCACACATTAAGATTACAGAGAACAGACACATTAAACGAGAGCTTGCATATGGAAAAATGTTGCTATAGCTCAGTTTGGTCTGTAGCATATTGCCAAGGCTTTTGGTTTTGGGCCTTTTCTAAGCACAGGCTACTGATTGTGCCAGACTTCCATCATGGTGACTAAGGGCAAACATATCTAAAGGACCGTGTTTAGATAATACCAGAATTATTTACTGTTTAAACTACATCTAAGTTCTTCCTTCCTAAGAAAGAAAGAATCCACCAAACCACTAGTCTGTTAACTGTGTGTGTGAAAATAGCTAGCTGGGTACCTGACATGCAGAAACAGACTCCCAAGTACCCTTTAACAATAAACACTAAACAAGGTTCTCTTGTTTCAGCTAATTTACACAGCAGCTAGCAAAGCCTTAAGCCTGTCTATCAGTTTAGCTTTTAGCAGAGACAGCAGCCTTTAAGCAACACTATTTCTACCAAAGCTTCTTTAACCCCTTCCTTCACTACCTGTCAGCCTGTCTTCTGTTGTGGCTCTTATTTTTAAACCTAATGATTGTTTTAGTTTTAAGAGCTGTCCACACAGCAGATAATCATGTTCTCTTCTTCCAATACACTTTTTTTTCTGCCAAGAGGTCAAGTCTTGCAGAAGAAAAATGACCACGTGAAGCATCCCATTGACCTCGAGACCAAACTGAACTCCCTCGTACAGCTCATCTGTTATATTGATGAACAGTCAGAGCTGCAAGTAGAAGATGCCCATCATCTCTTGTGCTTTCTGGCAGAGAGAATGAATCATATTACTGGGATAATGAACCATTTAACGACTGGTGTGCTGATTTATCAGATCATGCTGGAGAGGCCAATTTAAAAATATAAAGCCGTAAGTCACAGCGATGCTGCATATGGCCCGTTGAGGCTGCTTGGCTCCCTTACTATCAGTTGCTGTGTTAATCAAGGAGTCATTAAGGTTTGCAAGCAGTGAAGTGCTTATATGCAACACCTTTAATTCTGCTGTGACATTTACTCAAAACAAGAATTCATCATTTTTTTCAGGTTTACAAATAGTTTAACCTAATAAGTCAGCATTTCTGTCTTTCACAGTGAGAGAGTTTCCAAATGAGCTAAAGAAATGTATTAATAGTGGGCACAGGGCTAGACTGTACAAGGTAATAATTGATCTGGTAAACTGGTGCTACACTGAGTTGGCTTCTCAGTGCAAGACCAGTAATGTTTTTGCCCTGGCTTCTGTACTTTAATAAGCAATACATACAATTTAGCTAGTAAAAGTGATAATAATGCCCAATAAAATAAGAAATGACTACAGGAAATTCTTCACTAAGATGAGTTTTATAATAATATTTCCATTTACAGAGGTATGTGTTTTATATCTGCATTTTAAAAATAGTTTTGAACCAATCTGGCAAAACCTGAGAGAAATGTAACCTGGAGTAATGTTTTAGCTTATTAACTGTTGCCATGTGGCATAAACTGCCTTATCCTCTTGCCACAGAAGGTTTCTTGAATCTTTCCACATATTTCTTTAAGTGTGGCACCTAATATGCTGGAGTTCTCCAGCTGACACTTCATTAATCTGTATAGTGTGGAAAGGATCTCCTGTCTTCACGTATTGGGGTAGGATACTTTCCTCTTGTGCAAGAGCATTGCTCTGTTAACCTGTGTTCATCTTGTGATAGATCTTGTGATGGGCTTGCACAGTCTAGCAGAAGTACAGTGAAAGTTTATCTAAAAAGCAGGGAGAGCTGCAGTCTCCCAGGTCAGGTGCATACATCTCCATTTCAGCAGTTCTCTGCATTTAAACTAACTTAAAAATATACCATGAAATTATAAATGTTCCATACTACAAAGAATTCTGAAAATGAGGATGCTCTTTCATAAGTGAAAACAAGCTATGATGTCAAGAGGTTTTGTGACCTATGTGCTAGGTTTGCATGGAAAGTTTTAATTGAAATGAGATTCAGCAAAAATTAGTTGTATGGACATTTTTCACTGGTTTGCATTTACTTTAAGAGAGATTTACAGATTTGCTGACTGAATTTGTGGCAAATAATCTTTCCACCATGTTTCATATTGTTGTCTATTTTTTGACTTTATGAAACATGATTTGTCCAGAAATAGGATAAATTTGATTTGTATGGAATCATGCTATCAAAGTGTCTATAAACCTGATAGGTCAGAAGCAGATGAAAGAAATTCAGTCTTATATGCAGCATTAAAAAATAAATACATAGATATAAATAAATTCTGCTTTTCCATACAGGGCTAGACTGTTTTGTAGACACCTTCATTTTGTAGATTGAAAGTAAAAGTAGTAGGGTGTATGTAGGAATTAACTACAGGATCTATGGTCTGAAGTATACATGCAGTTGGATTAAGTGATCATGAATCAGGACTGGAAATCTATTATTTTTCTGCCATGCAGTGTGTAATTATTGATAGCATGAGCATGATGGACATAGTGTTTGCAGCTGTATTTTAAAGACTTATTCACATGTATATTAGAATATTAGTGTTATTGCTCTCTCCCAGGATATTGTGGTCTTTCTAGTACTTGTTTTTAATGTCTTTTTCATTTTTCCTTGCAAAAGATTAAAATAGCCACTAGAGTTAGATAAAACAGCAAGCAGAACCACATAAAAGCCTGCTGTTAAATACATGGAAATGACAAAGTAAAAGAGCAATTCTTTTTCTCATCCTTCCTTGGTGGCCTCTAGAGATAAGTATAAGTGAACATTTCAGATGTAGCTGAACACACAGACCCATGATTAAGCAGTAGAACAAAATCAGCGGGCAGCAGATGACAATTATTGTGTTTGTTTCAGACCTAAATAATAGATGTTTCAGAGTGTCAGTGATGGCAGTTACTATCTGGCAGGTAAATCTTCAGAAAATTTCTTTCAAAGCTCTTCAGAGGGCTTTGAAAGAAATTTTGGAAGACTGAGACATACTTACTTGCATTAATCTCAGAGTGTGGATATTTTGATTATCAATTATAACTTCCCACATGCTATAAAACATGATTGACCCATTCCAGTCTGTTCTGTGAAGGATTAAATCTAGTTGTTTATTCACCCAATGCAGTCAGGGTAACACAATTCTGCCAGATCTGTGCACTGAAATTCCTCAGCCCAGTTTTGGTCTTTGGCACTAACACTAGTTCCACACTGTTCTTATGCTTTATTTAATCATTAATGGTGTATTTGTTTTCTCTGTGCTACTTAATTGATTCATTTTTCTTTCATAATCTGTTTCTCAAATTAAGAGCTCTGGTTAGAGGATGGGCATGACTAATCTCCTAACTCAGCAACATTAATTCATGTACTACATAGCTAAAAACTGATTATAACAGTCTGTAGTAAGAGTTTCTCCAAAAATAATTTGGCAAAATTACCAAAGGATTTGGAGTAAGCCTAAACTGTTAAGGTCTGTTCACATGAAATTACTGCTTTGTCAACCTCTGTGGCTGTTCAGCTGACTCATGCTTTCACTCAACACCAATTTTTCCTGGATTTGAGGAATTAGTCCAAGTAATCTAGGGTGTGTTTGTTCAGAGTGAATCTCAGGTGGGTTTTTTGTTACCTTTGTCAACAGTTTCAGTTTGTTGTGTTGTATTAGTTTCAGCATATTATTTTCAAATATTTGAGAAGTCATGCTATTTAAATTAATTTAAATTAATTTAAATTCTACTGACAATTTTTTTTGTTTGTTTTTTTTTTTTTTACTCTTTGTGTTTGTGCCATTTGCTAGATGTAACAGATGAGTTCTTTGAACTATCAGGACTTCAGTGATGTGCTCTTTGTGCACAGAATAAAGGAATTTTGTAGATTCTGTGGGCCCAGGAGACGAGACCAGAGTGTATACATTGAAGATTGCTTTAGATTTAAAGTAGGAACAGCTGTCAGCATGAATTCCATGGAAGGAAAATTCATTAGTAGTACAGTGCTGTCTTATAGTTCCATGAGTTGTGGAATTATAACTGTAATGTCAGCTTAAGTTCAAGGGATAAACAACAGTGGAGTGATGAGTGACATTTTCCAGAAGGAAAATAGAAATGACTGATTTTTTTGAAAATGATCCAGGAAGCCCCTGGACTTTCAGTTAAATATGCAGAATAAACCAGTGTGTATATATATATATCTCTGTGCTCAGAATTACAATGTACATCATTATATGCAAATTGTGGCATGTTTTATGTTTAACTGATAAAAACTCTGAATATTTCATTTTGTTAGAGAGACAATATGTCACTTTTTCCAAAAATGCTATTTCTTTTCAACTGATCTTGATGCAGAGAACATAATGGTGAGAATACAGATGGACTCCAGTGCCTGCACCCAGGCACGAGCACATGTGTTGCTTGCTCACCCTAAATAGTGTACAAAGAGCATAAAGCATCAGAATAGTTGCTGATTACTGTTCAGTCTGTTTGGCAAAATCACACTGCATTAGATTGTCTGAGTGTCTGAGGTCAGATTAAAGGTATCAATAACAAGCACAACCTGATTGCAGAGGGTTTGTAGCAAGCAGCTTTGAAATCAAAGGGTATCAAGGGTACTGCATGTGACAAACTGTAGATGTGCTGTTAGAATCCTAAGGTGCAGCTTGGACAAAAACTGTTGAAATTCTGAAGTGGGTACACTCCCACACAGACACTGGCTTGCAGCTTCCCATCAGTTTAAGAGGTAATGCACAAATATATGTTCTTCAGATTGAAAGGTTTTCTGTATTATGAAAGATAAAGGTTTTCACATTTAGTTTGTTATGAGGTTTCAGTAATAAAATTGCTCTTTTTAATATTAAGCATAGGACTGTTAGCCTTTGTAACACTATTATATTAAAGTGCTCTTCAAAAGTGCTTGGTAATCTAATGAGGGAAAACTCCTGTTTGAGCCACACTGACAGTGATACGTTAGTGTTCTGAGGAATAGTGTCTTGATCTATAAAACCCAGGCTTTAAAAGCTGCAAGTGATAAGTGTGACTCAGTTGCCTTTCTTACATTCTATAAATACATCTGATTCTATAGATTAAACATTTTGAGGATTAAATAGTTACGGAAAATCATTGGTAAATGCTGAAATGTTTTTGGAAACATATCAGTTAGCTCCTTGAAATAAACATGATTTATCAGAATGGCAAGAGGCTTTGAATTGAGTGCAATAACATTAAGATCGCTGCTCCTTTAGGGCATGTTTTATTTCAGTGTGCTACATCAGAACTTAAAATATTTTTCATGAGTTAAACTAAAGTTAAAATTTTAATTAAGTCAAAATATTAGCCTTTTAAACCTTTTGTGACGTACCATATAATAGATGATTTTGCCTCCCTAATGTTATGCATTTTGAAGGGAGCCTTCCAAAAACAAAAGCAAAATCACCCCCCCTAAAACAACATATCAGAAAATCCTCTCTGTTATTTGTTCACAGATACAATAATTTGCTTGTTGAAAGCTGAGACATCAATGGCACAGATTTCTGACTAGAAATCATTATGTGAATTCAGCCCTCTTGTAATAAGTGGGGGACGAAAGAATATTGGGTTGTACATAAGGCCAGAGTGAATTAGATTGAAATCAATTGTCAGTGATTGCAGAAAGCACCCTAGTTATGGATCATTGAACTGGCTCCAGTTAATGTAGGAGACTGACAGGTTCCAGTTAAAAGAGCTCTCATGTTCAGCTAGCAGCAGCCAGTTAAAAGCAGTTCTGTAGCTGAAGTTTGGAAGTTAAGAACACAGTTTTAGGCATTTAAGAAAAACATTGTTAGTTTTGTTCATCTACATTGTCTTTGTTCTGCACCAAGTTCAAATAAGTTTCAATTTCAAACTATTTCTGGCATTAAAGGCTCTGCAATTGTAGGAAGGAAGATGTGAAATGGATACTCTGCCATGGACTCAATTCCAAACAGGAAGGCCAATATTAAATAAAATACTTTGCTGTAAGTCAAATGAAAGAATAGCTCAGATGTACTTTGCTGTTTATGAATTAATGCATATGAAGAAAACAGGACTGTGGAGTGGATCTGTCCATGTGATCTGGGGAACCCGTGGGGTGCCTAAACATTCAGCATCTGGCCATAAGGGTAATCAGCATGTTTTAAGTATTGGTTTGTTGACACCAGTAGACTAGAGGTTCCATCAGGAGCTATTGGGATCTCTTATGCTTGAGCCAAAAGTCACGTAAAAACTTAAATAACTAAACTTAAATAACTATAAATAAACAATAAACTTAAATAACTATAAAATGTTTCTACAAAATGGCAAATATGCTGATTGTTTTTAAAGTATGATCAGAAGTATGATGTTTAGTATACTCAGCATTTTCTTCTGTTCTACATTTATAAATATGTAAAGGGTGAGTGTCAGGAGGATGGATCCAGGCTCTTCTCAGTGATGGCTAATGACAGGACAAGGGGCAATGGGTCCAAGCTGGAACATAGGAAGTTCCACATGAACATAAGGAAAATCTGTTTCCCTGTGAGGGTGACAGAGCACTGGCACAGGCTGCCCAGAGAGGTTGTGGAGACATTCAAAACCTGCCTGGATGTGTTCCTGTGTGGTTTAATCCTGCTCAGGAAGGGGTTGGACTAAATGATCTTTCAAGGTCCTTTCCAACTCCCGACATTCTGTGATTCTGTGGTTCTAAAGTCTTTTGGAAGTTGGGAATAGTAGTTCCCATTAGTCATTTGCTTATCTTACACAGTCAGTTGACCTGATGTACTAGAGGATTGTTTTCTGTATCATTCCTTCTGTTCCTACCTATAGCAGAAGCATTGTATCCTGTGCTTTGCATCCTATTCTCCTACCCTCTTATGACCAGAGCTCTAAATTACTAGTGTCAAACTGGCATTATGCAAAATTAAAATTATACATTTCTAGTGCTGTGCAAAAGCAAAGAGTGATGGTTCTTCTGGTGGTGTACAAAGAAGACAGTTGCAGTGAAAAAAAGTGAGAAGCAGGAACCTCTTAAATGAAAAACTCTTAAATGACAAACCTGTAAATTCTGTAAGAAAAAGGTTGCCTGGGTGTGTGTGTGTGTTACAACTTTACAAGTTTCAAACAGCAGAGTTCTTGCAGAAATTTGTTTCTGCTCTGGATAATATCAGTGAAGATACCAGTTGTTCTGATCAGTTCTGTGCTCTCTCTGAAGGGGAAAACCTTTCTGTTTGGAAAACAATGTTTGCTGGAAATGTTAAAATACATTTCCACTTTCTTGTTTGAAAAATCCCAAAATGAAAATACATTTTCAAATAATCTTCCAGGTTAGCTGCAATGTTCACATGAAAAATATTCATCAACTCTGACCAAATACAGTGGTATAAAAAGTGCCAATTTAATAACAACTGGTATCTGTAGCAGAGGTATGTGTTATGATGGAAAATTATTGAAATCAACATTTTACTTTGAAGATGGAAAGATTTGTGAAAGAAGTTGCTTTACTGGGATCTTTAGTTTTAAAATTAATGCTTCTAACCCAAAATGTTCTTAACAAATAATGAAATACAGACTTCTCTTGGAGTTAAAAGTGCTGACATAGATAAAGAAGATCAGTCTGTTTTTTGTCTGCTTTTTAATGCAGAGATGTTAACCTTCTTTCATGCTCTATGTATCTGAAACATTAGAATACAGATGGCTTCTTGTATNTAGTTGACTTGCTGGATGATAATGATTAGTAGCTTAAAATGGACCAGGCATCTGAAAACCAGAGGACTTCTGTGATATTCCTTTGAGTTAATTACCTGTTAGCTATTTGACTATTGGTAGTTGATAAAGTGCAGATCAGCAGTAGATATCGGGTTGCAAGTATAATTTTGATTCAGCAGTACTAAAAGATACCTGAAAGGCTTCAAGAGAAAAACAAACCCACAGCATTGCAAGTTTAGCATATGCTGTCTTTGACAAGAGAGAAATTCTGCTTGCTGTGAAGTTTCAGAAACAACTGCTTTGATTTGGATCCTACCTGACTGTAGTAGTACAGGCTTGGGCCAGGAATGACTGTGTTCCATGAAATTATACTTAGATATGTCAGAGCTGAAAGCAAATGAAAAAGTGTTGAACTGATAGTGAATTAAATCACAATCTTAATAGATTTGGCCTTGCCAACAAGTAAGATCTAAAGTACTCTTTGAAATGCATGATGACATACTGGTTAAGTACACAATTTAGAGGTACTTCAAAATATTTTTAAAAGTGGAAATAAATATTTAAAACCATCCCCCACCTACTCCAAAATAGAGAACAGATTTTAAAGGAATTAAAAAAGGCATCAAAATTGTTTTTATGGTGACAAATACTCTTCAGTTTGCTATTCTTATTTTTAAACAGACAAAGCTTTCTTAAGGAAATCTACCTTTGAAATACTTAGCTGATGGGAGTATGGAAATATAACTTTCATGTCTTTTAGATATTTACATGACTGTTCCTTGAAAATACCCAACATAACTGTAGCATAAGGTGAAGCTTGTAACTCTTTTAACCTTTCAAGGTGTCAAAGGATTTTTACATCTTCAGAAACACTAACATAGCCACTGGATGAATGGGCTGTGTGTTCCTTTTTTTTTGTCAAGGAAAAAGAACATCACTACAATGGACAGAGAAATGGTGGAAAATGTGCTTATCCCCATTTCAGTGTGTTTAATTGCTGTTGTTGCCTCAGCAGAGATACTCGTACCAAATTAAATGCATGTAGAAATATCCCACTATTCAGCAGTCTAGTGTGACATGGTAATTGAGCTATATTTTTGGTAAATGTGGATTAATGATGGTTGTATGCTTCATTTTATGCTAGTAAGCAAATAACTTCCTTTTTTATAATTGCTATGCTTCTGCCCTTGAAAATGTTTGAGCCTTAAGGACTGAAAACTAACGACAGAAAGAGGGATGAATACCCAGGGAGCTAAGGGTAACACAGCAATCTGATATAAAAGTTTAATGAGCTTTCTTTTGACACCCTAATTTGTCTTAGCAAATTTTTCTAGAGAACAAGGCCAGAAACTGTATGTAGATGAGCTTTTTCTGTGGCTTGTTCTTGCCAGGCTGCTGCAGCTGGAGGGAGTGTTAGAGTGATGGAATGATATTGTGCATAACGGGGTTAATGAAGATTACAAGTTAGTTCCTTCAGGGAAGTGTATTCTGTTCAATTTTTGTTTTCTTTTAAGCAAGCTTATACTGAAAGTCAGAAGTTCAGGCCTGTGTTTAAAATATCGTATAATCTAAGTGGGGTTTGAGGCAACATATCACAAATTGCAGGTGGTTAATTAGCTGTTGTGATGCTTTGTGATTGATTGTGTTGCTTTGTGTGTGTGTAATTTTCACTTCAGAAACTAACACCTTTTGAGCAGGCCTTCAGCCTCCCTTATAAATGTTTATTGTAACTCACAGTTAGGCAAAATGATTGAAGAAGAAACTGTTGGGCTGGTGAAAACGATCACAATGTTGATAACACATATATTAGTTTTGATTAGGAGTATTAGGAGATTTTTAAGAAGATCCTTGTTCTTTTGTTTGCTTGGTTGGATTTTAATTTTTTTTCATTACTTTTCATTGTATACATTTTTCTTCACAAATCAGTTTTGAGTCAAGTTTGGTAAGTAATAAAAATTCCCTCATAGAAATTCCCATTATTAAAAAACATCTGTGTGTGTGTAGATTTGTAACTTTCGATGACATAGTTAAGGATTTATGCAACCAAAGTGAGAAGAGAGGTCCAGTGCAATGTTTTTAGAGTCAGTGCCTGCTTTAACCCATTTTTAGAAGCCTAGCTCATGAGTGGTTTACACTGCTTCAGATAAAGTAGATGATGTACTGCAATTTAAGAAATGTCATCAACAAATTCTACATAACATGTAAATATTTGAACAGGTGCTTTACTTTTCATGACTACTTGGGGCCCTTTCTGTGGAAAGCAACTGGCTTAAAATGCATACATTCAAAGTATTTGTATTGGAAGTGTTTTCAGAGCTATTTTACTTCAATTATCTGTGTGTACGAGAGATAAAAATCTTACAAAAATTGACTTACTGATCCAATTTGCAGTTTCCTTGGTAATTTCCATCTCTTTAGTCTCATATTTCCCCAATACTGACATAAAGAGAAGAAACAGAGATACTCTAAGCATATGTCTGAGGAGTTCTAGTGTAAATCCAAATTGAAAAGCTGATTGTGATGTTGTATGGTGCCATTTATTTATTCACTGGATGCAAAGAGATAGAGAATATTAGTTACTTCAGTATGTGAAAAAAATTAAATACCATAGTGTAAAATTGGTTAGTCTCCAAGGGTTAAGTTAATAAGGAAAAAAAAATCTACCTTTCAGAAAAACATTCTGTGTCCATAAATGGAAGTTCATAGTTTACTTTAAAGCTATTCAAGTAGTTAGTGTTTTCCTCTTGCACAGCATCTGTTCAGGTCTGCAGAACTGGGATCAAACGTGGTGAATGTGGTGTGCTGTGTTTTAATAGCTATAAGAAATGGACCACATGAGAGTGAAAAAGCAGATGTGTAAAACACTGCCTTTGAAAATAGATACTTTTGTAACTGTCTGTGTTATGCCAAATGAAAATATTTCAGAGCAGAGAAAAAAGACATATATGGCTTTTAATCCTTTTAATTGCTGTAGCAATTTTTCTTACCTAGCCAGATAGTTCCACATGATATGTGTGTGACAACAGGTACCTTGGGCACCTAGAGCTTAATTGATGACAAGATCAATTGAATGTGACTTGTATAAATGTTGGGGTGCTTAAATAGGTAGCCTCATAGGTGTATTCATAAAGGCTCAAAAAGCAATCTACCTTTGATTGTGTATAATTCCACTGATACTTTTTAACGTGGCCTGAAATATTCAGCTCTTCAGTTCCAAATGTTTTTGGAAAAACTGTGCCCCTTATCTTCTGCTGGCTGTCTTTTCCTGGGAAAGCAGTGGCCCTACCTCACTGATGTTTTCTCTGCAATCCATTTAATTGGGTTAAAAAAATTAAGGTACCTTAATGGTCTCCCTTTTCAATTGGGAAGATGACAGGAATTTACAGGATCCAAATAATTAATATAGATTATTCAAAACATTGTTTTGAATGCTTAAAAATATATAGTATAATTTAACCAGTAAGTATCCATGTGAATTATTACTGACTTGTGTTTATGCAGGGCCATTTTTCCTAACGGGTTCTAAAAAGAATTTTGCAAACAAGCACAGCTCTCGTTTTCAGTTTTGTAATTGAGGCAAAAAAATACACAAGCCAAAAAATTGGTTTAATGCAAACTGAAATAAATATTGGTTCATTGTGCATTTTCCTTTGAAGGTGCTGATTTTAATAACTTCAACTTGCATAATATTAATTTTTCCCTACAAATACTTTGGATTTGTTAGATCTAGTACTTTATTTAAAGAGAGCTGTGGAAGTTTTCACTTAGACTTTCAAAGTTTTCAGTGTTGCTTAGATAATAAGGTAGCAGAAAATGGAGTGCTTGCAGCACTCCAGGTCGTTACAGTAATACGGGTCCAGGCCCTATTTCTGCTCTAAATCAAAGCAGATGTGATGTAGAGTGTCCTGTCTCCTGCAAGTTCCTCTTTAGCCATTTACTTCTTGTGTATGGTGGGTTGATTAATTTTCTGCTTTCTAATTTACATGCTACTGTTCTGTTTTAGCCTATTTTAGGAAAGGAGTAGAGCTAGAACATGTCATTTTCTTTACCTTTTATGATGTGTGCCAAGGTGTTTTCTGTTCTGTCCAGGGAAGATATGGGGCAGTATTCTGGGGTTCAGTTCCATGGAAGAGGCTGCCTTATTGAAGAAGCCCTATATACTGGGCTGTGAATGACAATAGGGAAAAACACTGCTGAAAACCAGCTTTTGAACAGGATTTTATTTAAGCTGAGCCCATTCCCTGGTCAAGGTCACATCAGAGCCTCACAAATTGCTGTTTACTTAAATTGTAATTTGGTATAACTCAGCACTTACACCATTGACTTCAGTGAAATTGAGTTGGATGAGGAGTATTATAACCTGAACATACACATAAAACTCATCTGCAACTGAACAACATTAGGCCCTCTGGAATTCTATATGTCCATGTGCAGGCACCCAAGTGAAAGCTTAATCTCTCACATATGCTGTAGTTATTCTCTTCACTGCAAGAATGGAAATATTTTTGTTCCTGCATTGAGCAGTCTACCTCCTGTGCATTTCTGTATTTTTATGGTGAGGCAGAAAGAATCAAGTTTATTTTGTGAAAACGTCTAATTCTCCTCTTGATAATCATATATGAAGCCAGTTGTAAGCTGTAATGTTGGTGACCTTGTCTACTCCAGGTTAAAGGAAGGCAACACTTGGAATGATTACCTTTTTCTTTAAGTTAAAAAAAGCACTGTAACAAAATGGCTTTATCTTTATTGAGCAACAATTACAGCTGATGTTCCAAGAAAGGGGGCCTCTTCCACCAATGGTGTAGGACAGCTTTGATGCTTTTGTTTATTTGAGGGTTTTTTATGCCTCATGTACTGCAGTATTTGAAAAGGTTGTGCCTATAGCAGCAAGGTTATTTTTTAGCTTTATTTATAGACATGTCTGTTGGGTGGAAAAGATTGTACTGAAATTTCTACTTAAAGCAAATCAAACGTGACTGTGTATATGTGCCAATTGCTGCTTGTTTTTCATTTTCTTAAATTACAAATCCCATAGTGGTGTGCTCACGTAGACTGTTTAGGGAAGCAGATGACATATGTTATAGTACTTAACAGCTGAAGTAGAGGCAGAATCTGTTTGATTAGTTTAAAATGAAGTACAGTCTATGAAACGACTTTCTAGAGTGATAAAGGATAGACAAACTTGCCATGCTTTGTAGTCACTGGCCTATGAACTGAAGCAGCAGCAATGCCCAAATAAAAGGATTATTTGACTCAACCTTTATTGTTGAGTATAAAGAATACTTCTAATCACTCCTGACAAAGTCTAGCAAAATGGTTTTACTTCTAAAACAGAGACATGTTGTGAGGCACTCAGTGCATAATTTTGCAAGCTATATCACAAAAGAAAGGAGAAAAACTTGAAGAACAGAAACCGTGACTTTCAGCTGTTGTCCATGCTGGGTTTAGTGGAAACATTCATTCTCTTCATAAAGGTATAATCTCAGATAAAGAGAGACAGAAGTAAGAAATGAATAATAACTTTATCCCAAGAACCAAGTTACTTCAGGAACACAAAAGTATTGTTCTTTTATTTTTAGGTTGCCAACAAAAATAAGTTATTCTTTTGCTGTGTCCAATCCACTTTGCAGTGTATTTATGCTGGGCTCTGCCATCGTCTTTGGTGACACTCAAAGTCCATGTATTCACAGTGATACTACAGTATTATCACTGACTTCTAAAGGTTGCAGAAAACCTTGTGGAGCTTGACAAGGGAAGGTGCAAAGTCCTGTGTATGGGGAGGAGTAACACCATGAATTGGTATAGACAGCTGTATATAATGTACTTCCCTTTGCACTTATGTATTCTGTCATAGAAGTGACGCCGTCAGTAAATACTAAGCTTTCACTTGGGTAATCTCTTTCTGCAATTTACACAAGATTACAGTTATGAATTGCAGGTAATTTGTAGGTGAGTCAAGAGAATCTGATTGTTTGAGATTGTATTACACCTTGTGGGGCTGTCTTCTGCTCCTGAACACTTGGATTGGCAAGTTGCATGTCAGAATAAATGTTGCACTATGAGAGCCCTTGCCCCCACCTTTCCTAAAGAGCTAGTTGCACTGTATATGGGGTTTATTCATGTTTATTTCACACTATGTAATGCTAGGGAAGAAAACAGTCTTCCTTGATACATAAAAGGAAACTACTATAAATATTGCTCTACATATTAAAATTACATGATAAATGTAGTATGTCATTAATTATCTAAGTTACATAACCATTCACCCTGTATTTACAAAAAAACTTAGGTTAACATTTAAAATTTATAATTGTCTGTCGAGCACATCTAGGAAATGACCCTTCTTCACTTGAAATGCTCTAAAATTAACTTTTTATAGCCTGTAAGCAGCACTCTGGGGACAGATTCTTTAATGTACTGGATATTGCTTTCAAAGTATTCTTAATTGACTAAATTAAGAATAGCTTCTTTTTTTTTTTTTTTTCCCCTTTGGTTCTTGAAGGAACAAATGAACTTGAAACACTCTAAAGAATTCAATCACTGGCCATCTTCTTCTGATTTCTTTTTGCATTCATTATGTAATAAATAAAATAAATAAATAAAGCAAGGTTAACTTCAGCATGGTTTTTGTTCTCAGAAAAGCAAAGTGGCACTAACTTCACTTACTAGTTCTTTGTAAAGAACAGTGACTGCAAAAACCAGGGGGCCTTATGTCAGCTCTAGAAGGCATATATATATATATATATATATAAAGGTAATGTGATAGCTTTTGAATTGTTTAATGAAATACATTTTTTTATTAATCTTAAAATATTGATATAATAGTGTTGTTGTATAACAAAGACCTGATTTTGAGTCTTATTAATTTTTTTTTAAGATTGAAAAAGTAAAGCAGATGCAAAATCTTCCTTGTTTACCTCAGATGTAAGCTTTATTCATCTATGTAAAAATCTGCATTATGGGATGTAGATGAGTTTTCTGTACTCCATCTAGCAGCTCAGAAGAGACAAAAACTGGTCAGGAACTTCATTAATCACTTGGGGATCAACTGAGTATGTAATTAGCTCAGAACAGCTTTTTAAAATGTTGCACATAAGGTGTAATAAATCAATTCCAGCTCAATAAATCAGGCTTGTTTGCAAGCTTGATCTTCCAAAAATACTAATTCTAATGCTGGCCTACCCACAACTTGATAGAAAGCTCTTTACTGGTGAGTGTCAGTGTCTTGGGTCCTTAGTGATAGCTTTCAAATTAAAAAAGGGAAACTTAAGAAGGAAAAGATTGAGAAATCACACTTTGGACAGGCTTGGAGGAAAGCAAGTGCAGGGGCATTCAGGTTCATGTTTCTGACCTGAGGTCTCATGCACAGGGATGTGCCTTTTCAGAGTGTACCCACCAATGATAGAAAAAGTATGAAAATAACTTATGTCCTGTGCTAATCTTGAGTACTGAAGTATTGACACCATGAAACAAATGGAGCAGGTGGAAGCAAATTAAATACCTATAGTAATGAAATTTAATGGTATATTTAAGAATATTTAAGAATATCCTTCTGTGGGAACTTCTAAGCTTAGCTGCATCAGCGTCTGAATAATTGGGATTTAGATAGGAAAGCCCATGCTCTTGGCAAGGCACATGTGTTTTGATGAATGTGCAAAACTGAAGGTCATAGATGGGAGCTAGGACTATGAGAACCAGAAGAGATATTTTGAGAATTTAACTGGCTTCTGAAAAAAACACTCCTGCTTAATGAAAACAAGGTCAGGTGTTTATGCAGGTGTTTATGCAGTTTAGTGTACATCTCTATGTCATGAGATGTACACTAAAAGGGGAGACTTGCTGCAGGAGAGGAGAAGTGAAAAGAAGAAGAGGGAAGAAACACATGAAAGATGAACGTGGAGGATGGAGAAAAAGTTGGATGCATAAATGAAGTAAAGGTTCTCCCAAATTCATCTCGGTGTGCTGAGCTCTTCTCCAATCATCTCCTTGCATCTCTGACAATGCTGGGGTTCAACTAGCAAATAGCCCAATACTTCCACAAATAACAGCCAACATTTCAAGGTTCTCCCAAATTCATCTCGGTTCTGTTGACATAGGACAAGGTCCTATGTCAGCAGAAATAAAAAGGTTAGTAATATTTAATGCACTCATCACTAACTTAAACCTAAATAACCTAAATAAAAATGCTTTCAGTATGAGCAGAAGAAGCCCCATGTGCCATTCCTGTTGAGAATATACTAGCATAAGGAACATACTATTCACTTTATACAGTTTACTTCAAATATGTAATCCAGCAGTGAAACACATGATCATATAATCTTTCTTACTTTTAAATTATTAAATTACTAATTAACTGTTTGTTGTTGTGAGTGTAATTGAACAATTAGTATGTAGCTTTTGCTCCTGTGGTTATTCAACTTCAGCTTTAGACGTGGACTCTGAACAATTTCCCATTACCTTATAATGACTTTCAGTAAGTGCTTATCTGCATCCAACAGATCTCTGCTTCAATATACAGTGCTGCAAGAAAAGGAACTAAGGTATCATCACCATGAACTAATTATTTATGGCTGAAAAGTGTCAGAGACCCTCATAACTTGCTGAAGCATAAAATTTGCCATGCCTTTAAGTCATTATAGTCTAATGAGATTTCAAGTTAGAACAGCACATCTCAATGCTTTCTCTGATACTGTTTTAATCAGATTTCTTTTCCATTGTTGTTTGATAGGCTTCTGAGAAAATATTCTTGCACACATCACTTCAAAAAGAGTCTCTAACTGCTGATAAACCACAAAAATGGCTTATGATTATTGTGTAACTTCCACAAGCTGCAACTATTCTATGGATGTCATTTGCTAAGCTCTGCTATGTGCTCAATAGACCTAGAAGGGTCCTTTCCCAACAAGTCCAATGTTTCCCACTAATAGTGTTTTTGTACAAGACCAAAGGCACTTCTCAGGACAATGACATAAGGAAAATAAAAGATACTGGTATGTAAAATAACAAAACCACCCCACACATATGTATCAGAAAATTACTGTCCTACATAAAATCTTTCCCATTTTGAACAGTGAACTTGTGGGAAAAGCCTTGGAGCAGATCAGATGCTTGCATATGTGAGTAAAGGATATGGTGTGCCACAGATGCCATGCCAGAAGGGTTTCACAACACTCAGCTCTAATCTCCTTTGCAGCTATTCCACAAGTTCACATTGTCCAGAGTAATTACAGCAAAACAACGAAAAATGTGTATGTGGGGAGACCAGTTCTTTCAAACATACATTTGATTAAAACAATGCTTCTAGATGGATCTTTCTGGTACATATCTGATATCTGCACAATATTGCAGAGAGCTGAAAAGATTTGCCAAAAATCAGTGCAAGTATTCTGTTTTTTTGAAGAAAGCTTGTTAAAAAAAAATCCCCAAGGAATGGCTTTGTTGTTGTTACCTGTCTGCTTTTTAAAAATCTAATTAAAAAAAAAAAAAAGGACACAATCACAACATTCAGAGATCTATCTACCTTTTATGGCCTCCTTGAAATGAATGACAATTAAACCTCACAGGATGTCAAATTAGATTGCTGCTGTTGATGGCCAGCCTGCCAAACAAATGAATGTGAGTTTCTGTTATGGCTCCTTTTATGTTCTGTGAAAATCAGGAAAATAATTTATTTCCTACCTTAATGTAGAGTAAATTTTTCAAATGAATTCTCTATAGAATTCTCTATAGGAAGTAAATTCTGGAATTTTCAGTCTGGTGTCTGAATAAACCCTGAAGAGTTTTAGAAGAATAGTATGTTTGTAACTGCTTACATTTCCATTTTGCTGCTTTATTTGGAGTTAAAATAGTTTTATTCTGCACTCACTGAGGAGCAGAATGGACAGTGAATTTAATATTCTGAATTAAGAGAAGATACATTTACATCTCTGCTTTTTATTTATGTTTATTTACTTATTTATATGTACTTTGTATTGTTGGTAGAACTTGAATGCTACATTTCTGGCTGAAATGTGATGGCCTTCTCACTCCTGCAGTCTGGTTATTTGTAAAGAAACATACTATTGCATTCTTCATTCTATTTAAAATAAAAGACACACATATCTATAAACCTATTACCCTGGCATGGGCCAGGGTAATGCATGTGTTTATAGATATGGTGTTCCTATGGCTTGAGATAACAACCAGAGCATGCACATAACATCTTAAGGGGGGGAAACTTGTTTGCTAGCACACAATAAAGCAAAGCCATTTCTTTGTTCACCATGATAAAATGGTTAAACTGGCACCAGAATATTCTCTAATCAGATTTAGCTTTTCCATTGTACTGAGAGCCAGTGGAGGTTTGCAGAGAAAAGAATGTCAGCATTTATCTTGAGAAGAGTATCAAAAATGAAGGCTGTGCTGGGTAACAGTCTAACTAAAAATAATTGGCTTGCTGGAGTAAACGTTTTTCACTGATGGTTTTGAGACTTCATGTGGAGCTTTTCACTATCCTCTAATTTGAAATAAGATATTGCAATAGAATTCACAATGCACTCTGTGTGCATGGGGCAGGATTAGTAGGACCTGGGCCATATTCAAGAGAATTTATGATAGAGGTTCCACAGATAATGAATGTGCTTGTCTTGAAAATAATTTAGTTGATGCTCCCTTGTTCATCATTTTCTGTGGGCATTGGGCAGACTTGACTACCATGTGGAAATAGTCTGTGTTCTTTAAGTTAAAAGATTAGCATGTCTGCTTTTCTGTGATAACTGATGAAATAGATAAATATGGGACTTGAAGCTGACACAGTAGTTGTGTATATAAGCCTTGCCCTAACTGCAGTGTCAGTATGTGCCTCATTTTGGAATCCTAGCTGTAACCTGTGGGAAATCCTGAGAAGGATCAACGTCTTGGTGGCTAACACAGTATGCTGGGCATATTCCATGGTGCAAGGCTGTGTGGGATTGCCTGGAAATGCCTGAACAATTGCCTGTGGTAGCTCTGTGACTGTAACTTAGTCTCTTTGTGAAGTCTGCTTCTGTGTTTCAACCATTGTGGGTTGAAGCCAATATAGTCTTTATATACTAAAACTGAGTGTAGATTGAGTGAGAAAGGCTTGAAGGAAGCTTTAATGCTGAATATGTCTGCCAGGAATAGGCACACTGAAAATAATTTAACCTGTTGAAAAAGCAGAACTATTTGCAATGGAAAAGACAGCAAAATTAAATTAAAGGAACTAGTGCTTGAAAGGTGACAAGACAATGAATACCATACTTAGTTGATTGTGGGCATTTTTCAGTCAAGTGTTGGTCTACCTATCCTTGTCCAGTTTAGGCTTGTCATTGCACTGTTCATCTTGCTTACCAAAGTGCTGATGGGGTTTAGCTAACTTGCTGTGGTGGTTTTGCAATGTGGCTTCTTTAAGAAGCAGCTGGAAGCTTAGAGGTCCAAAAGAGTAAATCCCAGCTGGACTCCCAAGGCCAAACTCCCAAACTCTGTTATTGACAAGGCTGGCTGGGCCAATCAGAGACAGCCATAGTGCCTCTGGGAATCACAGTATATATAGAGAAAAATGCAAACAGCTGCTTTTTGTCATGGGAGAACAAAGTGAGAAGATGTGAGAAACTTTGCAGACAGCAAGGTCAGCAAAAGATGGAGTCTATGAAGAAGGGAGGGGTGGGGCTGGTGTTTTAATAGTTGTTTGTACTTCTCATTATCTGACTCTGGTTTCTGTGTGTTTCTGTAGTGCAGTGCAATAAATTAGAGAGTTTTCTTGCCTTTCTTCTGTGTTGAGTCTGTTTTGACCATGATGCTGATTGCAGAATCTCCTTGTCTTTGTCTTAACTCCAAAGTCTCTCAATATTCATTTTCTCCCTTGTCTAGCTAAGAGTGGAGTGACAGCAACTTTGGTGGGAGTCTGGCCTCCAGCCAGGGTCAGAACACCACTCTTGCTTATAGTGTTTCAGGATTAATGCTTTGGAGATCAACCATGTCATTCTTTGTAATAAAACAGTGTATAGATGTAGCTAATCTTTTATATCTAGTAAGATAAAACTTTTTGCTTCCTCTATTTAGGAAGAAGACCCCCATCCACTCTGGATCACATCTATAATCAGACTGCATCGATATTGAAATGTATTTTACTTGGAAAAGCAAAATAAAACGAACAATTCCTTATATTTGCCAAACATCTTTCAAATCCACTCTGGATTATGCAAGAGGTAGCATTTGTCTTTGAGGTTGGGCAGACTGTTGACTGAAATCAGTAAAAAGAAAGTGGGATGTGTGGTACTTTTTCTCCAGCTTGACTTGGCTACGCTTCTTCCTCTTGTCCCTTACGGGGCTTAGAGCCTCTCTCGCTTGGAAGCACTGTTTGCCTGGAGAAGCAGGTAAGGAAACTCCATGTGCTCCTCAGAAAAACTGTGTGTATGAAAGTAATTGTCTTCTACACCTGTTCAGGTAGTTATGTTGTCCCTTAGCTGTGGAATTCAATAGTAATGGAATAATTTAAATTGCAACAAGCTTTCTGTAAATCTGAAATATGTTTTCCTACGTGGTTTTGTGCTTCAGAAGTTTATGGAGAGGTTATATTCCCTACTCTTAGAGGGTGAGATCAATGGTTCCTTTCCTGAAATGGGAAGTGTTAGAGGAGGAGCTAGGAACCGCTCTTGTGGAAGCCCCTAGCAGTTTGAGTGATTCTTATTGGACAAAGCAGTTATTTGCTGGCTATATTTAAGGGGCGCTTTCAGGATAGGCCTTTGGTGTCAAATCTCACAGCACATCAGAAACCTGATCGGGGTATATGCACTCTTTTTAGCTCTTTTAACTTCTGTAATTCATTAACTGACTGGAAATAGTTTGAATATGTAAAAAATAAAAAAGTTGATTCATGTTTGCATGTGATGTACTTTTGATTCTCTGCATATCTATATCCTTATGCACCGCTGCTTTGAAAGAAAATCAAACACTATTAAACTCTGCATAGACCATGTAGTTATATCATCAGAGGGCTAATGGTACACAAAGTTCGTTACATTCAGAATCTTCAAATACATGAATATAAATATCAATTTAATGCTTTAGTATTTACAGCTGTGGCATTGTTATCTCATACTTCTGAAACAGGAAAATAATGTTTCTTCTTCTGCTGGTAGATGTGCTTTTAGTTCAAATTCAAATTATATTTTTCATGTGTGAAACAGGTAAATACCTTCTATCACAAGAATGAGGGTAAGGAAGGATGTGGATGTGGTAGAGTTTTGTGAGCTTTCAGTATATGCAGCAGTTTGTAAAAGACAGTCTGAAAGTATGGTTTCATATTTTAAGCATATGCTTTTAAGTATAACTAGCTTGTGATCAGAAAACTGTAGTATTTTTCAGACAGCTAACTAGTCTGAGTGTAGTCATCACGTGATTTGCTATTGGGAATCTTTGGATTTTAGTGATTACAATAGAATAGGGCAACACCATCTGAAATTTCCAGGAAATAAACAGGTTTATCACTGTGATTTGGAGTTGTCTGGTATCCTGTTATATTTTAGGGGGCAAAGACTGATGTAGTGAAAAAGGAAAATGTTTAAATTGATATTTCTGAAGAGCTACATCAGAGAAATCTAGTACAAGATACGCAATAAAAAGATACTGCGCAATACATGATGAGCATTTATCTGAGCCTCAAATATTTATGCCTGACTGCTTTCTGTACAGCAATGTGTGCAGCTCACAGAGCTTGGTATGCAGAAGTCAGAATTATCCAGGTCATAAAAATATTAAAACTTGACATTTAATGAAGCTGATGAGCTGTTAGGAATGCATCACAGCACTGAAATGAAACAGTTAATCTAAACTGAAACTAATCGGTTAATCTAAAATAAAATATTTACCATTTAGAAAACCCAATTTGAGTGCAAATTGGAGTGAATCTTTATTAAAAGGAAAATGCATATAAGCCTACAAATTTCACTTGCAGTTATTGGCTATGAAAACTATTAGTGAAACAAAACTATTAATGATAGAAACAATAGTGGTGGGAAAATAGCTTTTAAAAGCATCAGCACTGGCCATATCCTTTAGGGACACACTGGGAATGTCCTTTTCTGAAAAGGCATCTGCAGGTTTGAAAGTTTTGCTTGTGACACTGGAGGTTTTGTGCAAAGCCTTTGAGAAGGGCATGTTTTTTTTCCTGTTCCCTCCATGAGACATGTCACAAGAGCAGGGAGAATTGACAGTCACAAGTGCAAAGCAAGAAGGAAATAAAGAATGAACTAGATCATTGGTTTAATCTTTGATTATTTTGTTAGCTGTGGTAGAGGTTTAGGAAATACAATGCTGTAATACATTTATGTTATGAAGAGGTGGATTTATCGTCTTGCTAGAGAGAAACCTACAGTCTGCATTTCTAGAAAGGGCAAGTTGTGTGGCTGAACATCTGCTGATATAACAAGTACTGAGTAGTCCTTATGAATGTCCTTAGCAATCAAATGTTGAGCTTGTGTGGCGAAATTATGTAGCTGGGGGGAGATAGTTCTTTACCTCAAACTCTCAATACCTTATTGGAGGTGTATCCTTTGCTGCTAAACTCACAGAGCATCGTGAGCAGTCTTTGAACTTAGGAATTGGGCATGTTTAGTTTCACAATACAACTAATGGTATTGCTGTGGCATGCATGGCATGCACAAAGTAATTAAGAAATGGTTGGACAAGAAGTGGAAGTGCATTTTTATTTTTGGTGATTGGATGGTTCCCCAGATCAGTAGGTCTGAGTCAAATTTCTGTGTTCTCTTTCTGTATCACTCTAATTTGCTTGTGGAATTTGAGGTTCTGTAAAATGTCTATATCAGTATCCTTTTAAAGAGGATTGATGTCCTTTGAGTTTGGTGTTGCATTAATTACAATGTAATCTTTATTTTTTAGGTTTTAAATATCTAATATCAATACTGTGGCTTCATAAATGTGGTAAATTGTTGAGGGGTGGGTTGCTTTTGTTTTGGTCCACATCCTGGGCAGGTGAGGAGCAAGAAGAGTGTAGATAAAAATTATTCTTTATTCTGAAGTTGAAATTGGAAAATTTTCTGCTAGGAAATATCACATAGCAGAAGGGATTTCTGATCGAGGACTTGCATCCAAAAAATAATAAACAAAATATAGAAAGTTATCAATAAAGCAAACACAATTCAGAAATAAACCTGAAATGGCACTTCTGTGTTAAGTCATGTGCTTCACACTCCAGTTGAACTCTAAAGAACTGAAAACTCCATATAGTGGGAAAACCTTGGTCTGAAAAGATGGTCATAGCATGTTTTAGGAGTTGAACATCAATAAAGGCATCTCCAAATTGTAGATGTAATGTGATTTTTTTGTTTGTTTTTGTGCAACAGATGGAGATGGCAGGAACCTGTAATTTCCAGTGTATTCCTGCCTAACTTCTTTTTCCTTTGTATGAAAGGAAAAGAAAGCCTTTTTTTGTTCCATAATAAATTTACACCAGTAGAAATGTTCTCTTTCACTGTAGTTGAATCAGCCAATTAACTGTATGTAAAGGTCATTCCTATTGAATGTATCAAATACATTTTTTGACAGAAGCAAGGTCACCTGCTCTGTATATTTCCTTTCATTGTTAATAATGGGCCCTTTTTTTCTGAATGTTAAATTAACATAATTATGTGTGACAGCTAATTTCTCTGAGTGATAGGGAAGTGTTTAGGGAGTAGATTTTTAATATTATGAAACATCATCTATAAGTTGAAAATTGCAGCCTGGTGAAGGGGTGTGTACCGGTGAGGAGACCTCACCAAACAGGTCAGTTAAGGAAAAAAATTAATAAGGTATTGAGATTTGAGGTTATATTAAAGAAATATTTTAGGGCCCTGGAGGAAATGGGAGCTGCTATTTTGGATTAGTCTTCTTTTTATAAAGAGAGAATTCACACCTATTATTAGAAAAAATAAATATAATAAATACACAACAAATCTGGTTGGATTTTAACTCTCCAGTATCAGTCCCTAAGGACATGGAATGGGATTTTCATGTTTCTTTAATGCAGCTCTTTCCAAAATTATTTGGGTTCTAACACTGAAAGTGTCTGAAAAAGCACCTTATTCTGGGAAGTGTTAAAAAGAAGTGCTGTTAGATCTGAATGTAAAGAATGTTCATGCATCTCAAGTAACAACATAAAAAACTTAAGAAATACAGTTGTTTTCCAAAGACTTATAATTCATCCAGATATATTAGTTTTGAAAGAACTGTTCAACTATTTGTAGTAATTTCTTTTTGTGTTGTATGGCTTTCTTAAAAAGTATTTCTACTTGGCATATGAATTATAACAGCTGATTTGACCTTTCAGCTACTGTAACCCAGATCCCTCTGTCAAATGGGATGTAACGTGGCAGTAATCACACCATTCCTTATCTGAAATAGCTTCAGTGATAGTGCCATAATTGGGCAATATATTCTTTTGTCTCTTATCCCTGTGGAAAAACAAAAGTGTTCTATTTCTCATATTTGTTTCAGCTCCTGATAAGAGGATAAGAGGTCTCATGAGGTTTTTTTATTCATCTCCCACAAATTTCTGTAAGGGGAAGGCATGATTGCTCTTTGTTTATTAATGAGAAATCAATTTATATTTGTAGTATAAATTAGCAATTTTCCATTTAGGATTTTATAGTGCTTAGTGAAGGTGATCTCAATGTTGGCTCCATTAACATATGCTGGATTTCTACACACCTATATGACCAAAATTTGTGAAGTTAGAATTTATGAAACAAATAGGTACTCTTGTCACTAAAATCAAAGGACACAACACTGTCATGAAAGAGTATTCTTTAAATGTTGATTCATAATCACTGTTAACTGCATTGATTATTGTTTATTAAGTAAGAAAAAACCACCCTTTTTAGCTTTTATTTTTCTTTACAAAAATAGCATGCAAAAAAGATTGAATATAGATAATACTATTGTGTCTTTTTCTGTGGATAACTGGAAAAATTAGGATGCCAAAAATGAGAAGAGAATGATAATATTATTATTTACAGAAATATTTATTGAGAGGGTATGGAATTCTTTGTTTTCTGCAGGTGATGTGACTTGTTCTCAGGTATATTCTGGAATCCTTTATGAAGTTACTCAGTAATTAGTTCTTACCATACTGTTGGGAGGTTGTAAGAGGTGCTCATTCACCATTGGGTTGCCACCTTTTTGGTATGTTTGTGATACCTTGTTGAGATGTCTGCAACTATTGTAGGAAGGGTCATATGAAGCCTTTAAGTGTTATGAAGTGCAATTCCAGAAAATGAGAATTACAAAGAAAGCCAGAATAATACTGAATGTACACTGGAACTTTTCATTTCACAATTTGGAGGCCACATTATGATAACTCAGGAAGAAAAAAATATTCATGCATAGATTACATTATCTAAGATAAAAAGAAGAAAACTGCTGGTGATGTGGGTTGGTTTTATTTTTTTTTTGTGAGGTTTTTTTTGGGTGGGTTTTTGTACTGGTGGGTTTTTTTTGTGTTTTATTTTGTGTTTTGTTTCTTTTTTCTCCAAGTATCCCTCTAAATTAGCTGTTGACCACTTCTTTTCTGAGAGAGTGGAAGCATACGGTGACAATTTTATTTTCAGTATGCAAGTCTGATTTAACAGTATGTCAGAGGGGAAGAGAAAGTGGTCTTCTGGCTCTGATTTGGCTGTGGAAGTGGAGAAGCTTCAGTCAGTGTCTGCAACCTAATGGCTGTCTTCAGTTTCGTTTCACGTTTCGGTGACTTGAAAGGGCTCTTTACAAGATTGTTGATGTTTTCTGGGTTCTACATCACTTCCCTCATGTACCCCAATGAATCCCACTCTGCTTCTGTCCTGCTTCTTTGTCAGACCTCACCTTGTTCTGCACCTTGATCGCACCTCTCACTGGTAATCCATGTGAAATTCCCCAGGTCTGTAGATGGAAATATGACAGCACACACATTTGTAAGAAGTGAGGCAACTTTAAGGAGTTATTCATTTTACTTTGCTTTTCCAAGTAAAACACATTTCAGAAGTGATGCAGTCTTATAATAAATGTGATCTTATTGGATGCAGTAAAGTGGTTATTGTTTTTTTTAAGCGTTTCAATTAAATGGCTTTTGCTAAGCTGTAGTATATCAATAGTATATCTTATAGTCATGCAGCGATGATGACACGTTTTCATAGCAAGGGCAGATATTTTATTTATGTTTTATGCAAAATAATGTAGCCAACATAATTAGAGAATAATTTGAGACTCCATTGTAAACATTTTTGAAGCTGTGTATTCAGAAGTGAGTGCTAACTAGAGAGCTGTTAGCTAAATATACATAATTGGGAACCGACTGACAGCCAGGCTATTTATAATTTCATGCTGGTTTTAAACTATTTTTTTTAATAGGCTTTGGACAGTACATAAGAGGAGAGTTTCATGACTTGATCTGCATCTTAATTTCTTTAAATAAAATGAAACCTTGCAAATGTGAATGCCACAAAGGCTGGCTGTGATAATTAAAAAGTATTATTAATTAGATGACTTTCTAGCTGTGACATTTCGCAATTTCTTCAGGAGTTTGGACTCCCTGAAGAGAGTTATAAATTCAAGTATCACTTAATTATGCTTTTAACAATAAGGGGCACTTTAATCAGCAACCTCTCAAAAGCCCTGGTCTTGTAGTCATTTATGCAAACAATGAAAACATCAAGAGATACTTACATTATTAAGTCCTCTGAAGGTAGAATGTACCTATTCATGGGCATAATTTATGTTGCAGCTGTTCCTATGGGCACTTATGCTTCATTATCAATACAAAAGTATTATTTTAACTGTTTTCATCTAACTGATATGTGATTTACTACAAGGATTTTTTTTTCCTTTTTAAAAGAAAACTTAGAAGATGTTGTAATTATGCTCATGGATAGGGGTGAATATGTGAATTGTGATAACATACTGGTACAGCAAAGAGCACTTCCCAAGACCCAAAAAAGGAGAGCATTTCTCTTCCACAGGACTTACCTGTGAGACTTGCATTTCAGAATGAGCAGGAATATACTGCTCTGTGTTCCAAGGCAGTCCTACTGCATGAGTGAACTGACTGCTCTTATGCAAGCAAATGGGGGTCAGGGCTGACATGCTATATACCACATGAGATTCTTAATTCTCAATTTGAAATTACACACATACACTGAGTAACATGGTCATTTTTTAGTTCTTCTCTGGTTGGTAAGTTTAAGCAACTTACTATGTGATAAAAAGAGCTATAACAATTATATGAGTTTCTATTCAGCTATGGTTTTCTGTATACACTTTGTTATTCATAATTTCATAACAATATAATATGTAGGTATGATATATAGTTTTTTATTTGGAATTTAAAGCGTATTAAATGGGAAAGTGAAGTAATTTTAAAAGGGTGGGTCGATCTCCTCTTTTACAAAAATGAAACTCAAACTCTCAAAATTAAAATTCCTTTTGAACATCACACTGCAGCTAAGAGAACGTGTTGGTCTTCGGTAGATCTTCTGTCTTTGATGCTATATAAGTGCATTCATTTACTATGCTGGTTCCTTCAGAGTTTCAGAAATACAAGGTAAACTCTTTTGCTATACTGCATCTCATACTGTGAGCCTTCTGTTGCTGTAAATTTGCTTTCTGATCTGCATGGCACAGTGTTCTTGCTGACATTTTGAAACTGAAATCTTTCTGGACTACACCACTGCCCAGACTCATCCATCATTCTCATTCTTTGAAGAAAGAGTTTTCTTTGGCCTACCTGTGCCTTCCTAGTGCTGTTTACTGAAGTCATACATGATAGCATCAAAGAGCTTTGGATCTGTAAGTGCGTAAGAATCGATATCTCTCTTGTAAATTCATTCTGAGTGTTATAGCTTGACCTCCACTTTCACTTCACTACAGATCCCTCTATTAGGAAGAAGCTAAGAAAATCTGTCTTTCTTCCCAAATGTTCTACCTACACTTCCTCCTGTCACCATCAAATCCCTATTCTGATGAAAAGTGCTTTATGTTTTTGTAACAGTTATACAAAAACATATACAAAAACAATTATGTTTTTGTATAATTTTGTATGATGAAGACATGGGCATGATAGAAGGTGGATATAGAACATGTTTTTAGGGTTTGAAAAGTTAATGCACTCTTGGAATAAATGTGATTCACTTTTATCATCATTAGATGTAAGATACAAGAAAACAGACGTTCTGAAGAATTATAGCACATTTAAAACATTTACATCTCCATACTGTTGGAGCCAGAAAAGTACAATGGAGCAAAATTAACACATTTTGAGTCTTTTTTTATCATCCATTCGTCATTCAACATTAGAGTGAAATGAGTTTTCACTATTGTTGAAGAATTTTACCCTGTCTTGAAGAGAAATGACTGCTGCCTGTTTTAACTGAGCAGTAGATGGCTTTTTTAGGGGTGCAACTAATATACAATAAAGCATTTTTTTTTGCCTGCTCTTACTTTGTTGGGAGATACACTATATTCTGCAGTGTTTCAAGCTGTGTCCTATCCTGTCCAAATTCCCTTTTATTACGAGATACATTTCCACTCTGGGTACGTACTCAGTTTTTATTATCAGACCATGGTGAGGCTTTTAACAGTATAAAGTAAAACTATGATATTTGCCCTGCATCAGTGGTAAACATTTGGTATGCAGCAATATGTTATGTCCATGAAGACATTTAATCTCACATCATTATATCACTGCTGTTAGGTTATCTCAGAGTTATATTAGTTAATCAAGCAAAAAAATTAACTATTTCAGCTGTCTTAACTATAAAGGAATATTTCTGTGTATTGTGATTTGACCCTGGCTGAAGGCCAGACTCCCACCAAAGTCAGTCTATCACTCCCTCTTTTCATTGACTTAACTTTATGCATTATTTTCTCCTCCCCAGGATGGCACAGGGGAAGGAGGTAGGGGGAAATAGGGAATGGAGGCTTAAGTTTTTGGTCAGCTCCTAATGATTTGTTTTCCTTCTTGGAGCAGGGGTGGGGGTGGGGGAGGGAAGGGCATTCCCATGGCAGACAGTCCTCCAAGACCTTCTCCACGTGAGTCCTCTCCCACAGGGCCTCAGCTCTTCACCAACTGCCCCACTGTGGGTCACTGCTATAAACTCACAGAATGTCTCTCAGTCTCTCAGTCCCAGACTGCTGCCCCCAGCCTGGTCCCCCACAGAGTCACAAGCCCCCCCCAGCAAATCTGCTCTGGCGGGGACCTCCGTCTCTCTCTCTGCCTC
>VXBZ01009985.1:22578-98940 GCA_013399135.1 Heliornis fulica | reverse complement strand
TTAATTTGGGTTCCACTTTGGGAGTAAAATATTTGTATTCTGTGCAGTCATTCTATGTGTTTTGGTTGAGTGGTTTTAGATTAGTCATTTAATGAGAATGGAGTGTGTTTGGAGATCTGTAATGCTGTTGGCAGTTTATAAAGGCCGTGAAATTTTGGAATTAAAACAGTATGTTAATTCTTATAACAGTAATGCTTTTGCTACAAGCAAAGTTTCTTTAGATTAAAAAAAAATACATGAACATGCTACCTATCTATTGTGCATAGTTATTCATTTAAATATATTAGATGATTCTTCCAAAAAAACCCCCAATCTAACCCCAAATCTAATGCCCCCAAAACCAGTGAAATAACAAAACCCTTAAAGAACCCCTAGGTAACTTGAAACAAATTGGCTGGTGCTTGATAGAATGTTATGGGGCTGATGGAACAAACCTCAGAATCACAGAATTTTTTTTTTCTGTTTTCCCTCAAGTTTCCCTTCCCATGAAGTTTCCCTTCATGTTTGATGTAGGGGTATCATGCATGAAAGGTGTGTGTATGGAGATCTTTTCCATGTTTTTTTGTTTGTTTATCTTTTTTTCAGTGTAAGTTATCGTGGTAGTAATCAAGGTAGAAGGAAAGTTGCATGAATGTCCTATCTAAATTAGGACACACAAATATTTAAATCATTGGGTTTTGATATTTGGTTTTCTGGAGAAATCATTGCCATTTTAAGTTCTCTGTCTGTAACTATTGGTGCTATATATGTGAGGATTTAAGATAATAATGATATCTACTTGGGCATGTTATTTCTAAATCAGGATTCATAACCTACATGTGACTCAGCTGTTGGGCTGGATGCTTTACTCTGCCATCAGAAGGGTCAGGTAGGATGGTTGTTGCCAGTTGTCCATAGAATCTGCTCAGTCATGGTATTTCATTAGCCAAGGCAGTCACAGTCAAGTCAAGGCAGAAAACCAAACAAAACCTATTAAGAAAATTTGCATCCTTTGTTGCAGATGTGGAAAGTTTGGTTGAATAATGGAAAGATTTCCACATAAGAGCGACCTTTTTTAGTGAAATCTCCGTTGCCACCAGTAAGGGTCTCATTCACTGAAATGAGGTATCTAGAGATGGATTCTTCCACATTTGTATTTGTCATTGGGAAGCAATAGGCATGTTTTTTCAATGTTATTCCCAGTGTGACTACCCAACAGGTACAATTTTAAAATAAAAGGTGTGGTTTTGGAATTGTTCATCTGGTCATGAATTTTTCATGTAAAAGAAAAAATAGATGATGTTCTGCCACCAAGATAAATGGACTAGCTATTATAAATATCTGTGTGGCTGAAATACATAACAACATAATTAGTTTGCTAGCACAATGCTAACCTACTTTAATCATTCTGTTCACAGATTAATGTAAAGTGATTTAGAGGGTAGAATGAATCCACTTACGAACTGGTTTATGGTCATAACACAGTCCCTTTGTAGAGTGTAAACTGATGATGGTAATTTTATGGGCAAATGATTTTTCAATTAAAATGTCTTTTCACAGGCAAAAATGAGAATGTTACAAACTGTTCCAAATAACAGTATGTTAGAGTGAAGGCATGCAGAACTGTCAAATGTATCAACCAGAGCCAAAAGAACTGCCATGTTGAAAATGGGATTTTATTCAAGTTTGTAATTTCCTTCCATTTTATAAGTTGAAAGTACCTGTATTTGGTCTCATTGACATAGTAACCAGCATAAACAATTTACCATATAAACAGTAGCAACTACCATTTCTCCCATTCTATTTAACTTTTAAATCTATTAATAACTTACATTTTAGTAATTATATATATAATATATTTATGTTGAAAAATACAAAAGTGTCAGCAGCGAGGAGAGAGGATTATTTTTTTCAAAGTAACTATAGTCTAGAGAATACTAGACTGTGCTAGAACACAAGAGATACTGAAGTATATCTTCTTCATTAACAATACTGAAAAATGTATTAGATATTTTGGGAGAAAAAAAATATTTTATGTGGTTATACAATCTGGTTCATACCTCAGGATTATACCAAAGCATCATATAAATATGTGAATAGTTTCTTCAGTTTAATTCCTTGGATAATGTTTTATAAGGGTTTGCTGCATTTTCAGAATTAGTTTATAACTTACTGTAGATGGCAAATATTCAATTTTTTAATAAATGCAGGTTATTTTGGTTTTTCTAGGACTGAAAACCCACCTTGGTGAAATTTTCACAGTATTTTGTACTTTTTTTTTTCCAAAAGAGTACAATACTGAAAATGAAAACTACATTNTTAAACACTGAAATACTGTAATTTTTTTCCCAGTATAGTTACAGAAATGAAAACCAGAATGAGACCTAAGAAGTTATTCCAAATTGTTGATTTTTAGAGCCCACCAACAATCAGAGTCAGACAGTGATGAGTCTGGACCCTGGCATGGAAAACAGGGACTTTCAGTCCTTACAACTACTTTGTTTTATGCCTGCTATGAATAAAGATCCCCTGATCACAACACCCCACAGTAACAGCTTCCTGCAGTAGTGTCAACAGGGATTTAAGCATGCTCTTACACATGTGTTTGCAAACCAAGAATGGAAACCAATGAAAATTACTTTTTTCTCCAAGCCAGACTGCCAGTTCACAGCTTGGATTATAAAACCATCTCTTAGGTCCAGTGTGAATATCAAGTATTAGATAATCAGAGGTTTAAAAAAAAGACAATCACTCTGCACCGAGGGCAGAACTTGTGTTCGGGCTTTATTTCTGACACCTTTGATTTCCTTATCAGAAGATCACAGATTTGTGACTCCATAGATTACATCAGGTTGCTGTCTCCAACTATCAGGGGAGAGCAATAATAAGATAAATACTCACAAACCCACACAATGTGGTACAATGCTGGGAAGAAAATACATTATTGTGGTAAAAGCTCTTTCTTCAAGGTTTGGCTTTAACAATTTGCAAGTGTTCTGTATTACTGCTGGTTTATCACTTACAGGAATTGTTTTAGTAACAGTTTTATGCATTTATTATATGTTATCTGGCATGGTTCTAATTTTCACTATAAAGCCATGAGCCTATCAGACTTCATTTTGCTCAGAAAGCCTGTGCACACAAACACAATTCCAAATATCAAGATAATTGACATTCATCAGGTTAGTGCAGTAATAATGTTTCCCACTTTACATAGAGCTGTAGGAAGCTGTATGATTTTATCTAAGAGCAGACCTGCAGATTCAGTGGCAGTTGTTCTCAGGATTATCTCTGATTATTATGGATCCAACATTAAGCACATGGATGACAACTCAGAGAAATTAATTAATCCAAGTGAAACTGAAGCAGCAGCTACTGCTTGAAATTCTGAAACAGAGAATGATTTTATAAAAGTATTAATGAAGTATGACCACTTGATAATAAAATAAAAATTTATCCCAGAGGAATATAAAAATCAGAATCTTTGTGTAATAGGGCAGTGACAGCACTTTCTTTCCTGTCTTTTTAGTTACAGTGAAATTGGATCCAGTGCTGAGGTACTGGTCATCAGATTATTACTGTAGGAATAATTGTGGCAGCCATTGTTGCAAGAGTTCTTTAAATATGATGAAATAATAATGTGTGTGTTTTCAGAGTAGCTTTGTGTGTATGTTACTCTTACCACTTGCTGTGAATATCACTGGGAAAGGTCACTTGAATCCAGCAGTTCACAGCACCATGAACTGCTGTCTCAGATAAAGGCATTAGACTGTGGAAGATCATAATATGTTCTTCCTTTTCCAAGATATTAATCTAAGCTACACCTCTTGAGCTCTACACAAGAATTTTAATTTGCCCAGCAAGGATAGCACTAAACACCATCAAAATATTTTCTTTTGATAGTGGTGGAAAATCACAGAATGCTTTCTAAATCCTGCTGGTTACATCAGATTAGTGTGCCCATGCAGTGTAGCCAGGGTCTAAAGATACTCACTGAGCCATAAGATGCTATAAAAGCAGATGATACCAAAAATCACCTCCACACAAATGTCTGACTCCTATCACCTAGTCAAGTGATGTGATAAATAAATTGCTGGGTTCACTTTATTTTCCGATTTTTACTGTACTTCTTTCTTGAAACAACTTGTTTTAACAGCCTCTGCAAGGAAGTGATGACAAACACACCACACTGGGAGAAATACAAAGTATTGGCCTGTATGTAAGCATGACGTTGGGACAGTTGTTTCACTTTGACTTCTTCCACAGCTCCTCTGTACAGACATTGCAATTCATGATTAAACAATGCACTGGCCTTTATTTCCATTATAATTTCTGGAAATAAGGTTTAGGCCACCCCTACATATTTTAGGAATGAACCATATATTGAAAATACTTTTTGTTTGCTGTGTATTTAGCTTCAAAGTGAAATGTTGTAATGTAAGGTATTTTACATGTGCATCAACATTCAAACACTGCAACATTAGACAAAAGCTGTAACAACTGTTTAGTATCTGACTGTAACAGTAATTAGGATCTCAAGCAAATTCAAAGAAAATGTGCTTAAATCTGCTGTTAGCATAGTCACCAATGCACAAATAAGAACAAGAACAGAAAATCATTGTCAAGAGTCTATTTACTTTACTGAATTTCTGTAAGAAAATCCAAATAATGCTGAGCTTAACATTTTCAGTTTGTTTTCAAGGTTTATACAGAATACAAAAATTGATGAATACTTGAAAATGTGGGGTTTTCCTATAACAATTTTCTTCAAAATTACTTTCTAGTTCTCAAATTTAAAAGCACATTATTTCACACCCTTTAGTGACAAATATACTCCACGTACAAAAACCCACCCAAAACCTCCGAAACTACTTTTCTTCATCTTCATTAAAAGTGGTTTTACTCCCTATAAAGATGAAAAATTGCCTGAACTAAGGTAAAACAAAGGAAAATTAAAAACAACATATTTCCATAATGAAATGAACTATTTTCACTTTTTCACTGTGGAAGGAAAAATATGTGCCCTCAGGTTTTCTTTTAAGTTTTTGCTTTTCCTAACAATTTCCAGCCAAAATACAGAGGATGGAAGAAATGGGCGAAAAAAAGTAGAAATAAGGGTAGGAATGAAATTATTTTAGAATGACAAAAATCAAAAGAGTTTTTTTATTTAAAATAGGAATCATGCATCTGAATTTTTCAGTGAGAAAACGGTTGAAGGCACTTTGTGAAACACACAGCAGGGAATATTCAAAGGGTCTCAGTCTATTTTTGTTGTATTGTCAGTATGCTCCAAGAAATTCCTTGTTAAATATAATTTTAAAAGACTTGGCTATGAACACCAGGTGGATGACCAGTGTTGGTTACTTCACTAGTCCCACCTCCTGTCCTCTCAGATTTTGTTGAATCACCACAGAAAAAAGTCACACCATGGACACTGAGTACTTGGACAACAAAATAAAATGTTTGCAATCAGAGAATTATGCTTTATGCAGAAGATACATTTGAAAAATCAAATCCACAAAGAATTTAGCTTAGTGCAATTGCTATTTTTCTTACTGTACCTTTTTACCACACTATGATCTGATCACTAACATCATATCTAAATTGCTTCTCAATGTATGCAGTTTGCATACATGAGCACTACATCTCCAGGGATTCTGTTATCAAGGAAAAAGCTGTACTTATGGTAAGGGGCACTCAGAAACCCACACAGGACCTTAGGATAAAAGTATACTGCTAGGGACTGTCAATTTATACACAGCAGAGGTGAGTGTCCCTGCTCTAAGCAGCACATCACTCCTGGGTGCAGCAGGTTGTTGGTAGTGACGTTTTCCCTACATATTTTCCTTTGGCAGAGAGATCTGAGGCAAAGGGAACTTGATCATCCTGCTCCATCTCCATGCCACAAAGCAGTACTTGAAAATATTGCAATAAGCAGATGCCTAAGATAAGCCTAATATTTTTTGTTTGGTTGTTTTTTTGTTTGTTTTTGTTTCTTTTTTTAATTTTCTCCTCAATAGATGAACACAGTTTGCTTTTTATTTGGATTGAAATTGGGGCAATATTTTACAAGGAAGGTAAAAGGACAATTGCAAACTATTACACGCTGAATGGGGTCTGGTAAGTGTGTGCTACAGCTATTAAAAAATAAAAAAGGAAGACAGATATTAAGGGCAAAGCTTTCTCATCAGTTATCTGAGCAGAATACAAAGACATACTCAAACTATATATTTTTATACAAACACTGTCTGGTCCTGTGTAAGCCAGTATTTCCTCATTTGGGGTTTGTGGTTTTTTTTTCCTTTCTGTATATGAGTGTATGAATTTAATACTAGATCCTTCAACAGAAAGTACAGTACTTTTATCAGGCCTCTGTTCTCTAGGTGGAGATACCAGACTTTGTGGCAGAAAATGTGCAGGATGTGAAGCCGTCACTGTACAGCCCTACAACAGCTTGGGCTACTGGACAATATTTTTTAAACCCATTGAAGTTTGTATGTACCTGATGCCCTAAAGACTAACATGTGTACAAGCACAGAAGATTCTATCTTCTTCCAAGAGTTTTCCTAGTATTTACAACTTTTGCAGTTTTTCCTTTCTAATCAAGTTTCAGAAAACAGTAGCCCCAAGAGTAGCCTTGAGTTGAATGAGTGACAGTACTAGAGAAACTGATTCCTACTGAAGCTAAGAAGCAAGACCCAATCCTGCCCTCCTTCCCACTGTGGCCTGAAGGAGACAAGACCTCCCCAGATGCTTGGAGCGTTGCTGTTGCAAGAAGCACAGCTGAGAGCACAAGGAAGAGCTGTGGGCAGCTGCTCCTCATGGCACAGTTCTCTCCAGGCAAGCAGATTTGGGCAGGCTGAGCATGCCTGTGGCAGCTGCCTGCCCCCTGGGTAGGGGGGACAGGCAGAGCAGCTGGCAGGAGACACTGTTTGTTAAATAAAATGACAAAGTATTTTATTGAAGTGTTTTGGAAACACTAGTCTGGGCTCAGAATAGACTGTAAGCTCTTCAGGGCAGTGACCATCTGTCTGCACTCTGCTTTGGGTGTAGGGGGTCCTGCTTTCTCACAGAGTTAAGGCACTGCTGCAGTAAAGTGGGGTAAGTTAACATGAAGATGGTGCAGTCAGAGTTGAAAACTGCAGAACAAAAGGAATGACACTTAACTGCAGAGTGGAAGGAAGGCCAGGACTAGTCCCCAGGAATGCAGGACATGGCTCTACACAGCACACTACACGCTCCAAAGAAAATTTCCCTAAGTGCACTGCTGCTTTCACACCCTACCTGCTGAACAAGCACCCTTCAGAACTCCACTGTCTGTTTTGGGCTTTTGTTTATTTCTTTTTGTGTATGGAAAGGTAAAATAACAGTGAGAATCCCTTCCACCGAGTTTAAAGTAAAAAAAAAAACCAACCCACATCTCAAGAGAAAGATATGAGCATAGCAGCCCTAATTTTATCTTGGGCCCCTGCTGTTGCAGGTTCCATATAAATGCCAAATCTAAGGGTGTTTACTGCTGAAAAGATCATTATGTTCATATAATAAAATGATAGATGAACCCAGTGTTTAAGGCTTTTTTGTAAGACTTGCAGAGTAAGACTGCTTTTATGTTTTATTCAGCATATACAAATTTCTGTGTTGTCGATACAGCATGACTGTTTTGGGAACAGTTTTAATTTCTTTTTAATAATGTGGTTCCACAATGTAGCAAGAAAGCTTTTAAAGCCCACTGAGGTGGATGCTGAAGCTCCATAAATGTGATTTATATCACCTGAGGATTTGTCCCAGTGGGACTTAAGATTTATGCTTTCCTGAATTGAGACCATAGACAATTGTGTTCATCTCATGAAGGAGGTTAAGAGTGCCTAAAATATTTCAAGGTGGTTTGAGTAGGGGTAGTGTGGTAATGAGTGTTCTTAATAATTCAGGAAAAAAATAAATGGAAGCACACATAAATACAAAACACAGGCATACTTTAGAGAGAAAAGCCTTTGAATAATTAAACTCTTACCAATGATCTCAAATGTCTCTTGTGATAAAACTTTACTCCCCACTTTCTAACTCACTCGTCTACAAAGCAATTAGAATTTACACCCATTTAATAGACTACCCTGTTGTTGGTTCACTCACGACAGTGTATTTTTAATTACCCATGTAGTACATTACTGGGTTTTGTTATTTATAACATTGAAGCAAGTAGTCACCAAATGTAATCTATTCTACTGTGGTGTGTTTATTTGTTTAAATATACTTATCGTGCCTGCATGCTTCCCTAAAACTGGATCCTGCCAGCAGGGAGTTTACATCGGTGTTTCCGTGGTTGATTGAGGTTTTGTATGGTAGATCACAGAATCACAGACTGTCAGGAGCTGGAAGAGACCTCGAAAGACCATCCAGTCCAACCCCCTGCCCGAGCAGGGTCAACTAGAGTAGATCACACAGTAACGTGTCCAGATTGGTCTGGAATGTCTCCAGANAGGAAAAACCCCAAACCACTTTTACATCTTACATCTTACATTTCAGGAGTGTGCTCTGCCCATCAGGAGAATAATTATAAAATAACAAGGACCACCAGTCCTTCCTGTACACTATCCTATATCATTAAATGTGTGAGGCTTATTTGATATTGTCTTGTTTGGAATTCCTGGAAACCTCTGGCTAGTTTAGCAGACACTGAAAAAAGTTTGACCTGTTGACTTTAGGAAGCAAATAGTATTCTGTAGAGACTGACTCTGTGTGCCTTAAGTTTACATAAAGATNAACATATTTATAAACATTAATAAGGTCAAATATATATTCTGTGTTATCATCTGATAACACAGAGACCATGTGAGGAAAAACCCCAAACAAACCATTTTTACATCTTACATCTTACATTTCAGGAGTGTGCTCTGCCCATCAGGAGAATAATTATAAAATAACAAGGACCACCAGTCCTTCCTGTACACTATCCTATATCATTAAATGTGTGAGGCTTATTTGATATTGTCTTGTTTGGAATTCCTGGAAACCTCTGGCTAGTTTAGCAGACACTGAAAAAAGTTTGACCTGTTGACTTTAGGAAGCAAATAGTATTCTGTAGAGACTGACTCTGTGTGCCTTAAGTTTACATAAAGATGTTACTTCAGAGGTGACTTAGAAGTAATATTTAGCACTTAAAGAAACTAGAATTGTCTTTTCAAGGAACCATGTTCTGAGGATTTGCAATTGCTGAAGGTGGCAGGAATATTCAGCAGCTGTGTCTATGCTGATATATGTCTCTAACTGACAAACATCTTCTGATGTGTGCCTTAAGTTTACATAAAGATGTTACTTCAGAGGTGACTTAGAAGTAATATTTAGCACTTAAAGAAACTAGGATCGCCTTTTCAAGGAACCATGTTCTGAGGATTTGCAATTGCTGAAGGTGGCAGGAATATTCAGCAGCTGTGTCTATGCTGATATATGTCTCTAACTGACAAACATCTTCTGAATATTTTGCTAAGAACTGAAATTTTAAGTAATAACATTAATAATTTATAATTTGAATATTAGAGACTGGCAGTGAAAATTCTGCCTTTACTCTTACAATCCTGAAAGAAAGCCTAACTATCCTAACTATTCTTTGAACAGTGTATTACTTTTAATGTCTGTTGAACAGATGTGGCAAGATGTCTGCATGATTTATAGGCTACTTGCCTGAAAATCCTCGGATGGGTGGTTGGTTTTACACATTGGTGTCTTACAATGTTGTGGATTGTGAATTTGTCAGTTGCTGAATTTTCTGCTCTCTCCCTGGTTTTTAGGGCTGTAATATTTTTGAAAGGACAAAGAGGAATAAGATTTTGAAGGGATTCAGAGTAGCATTGTCAAAAATGTCAAGTTGACACAGTTGTATTTTCAAAGACAGCTTAGCTTGCTAGTGTCAGGAGACAAATAGGTTTCCAAATACAGATTTCTGTACATCCCAATCATTTTTTACAGATTTTAAAACTTCTGGCTTTTAAAAGCATTTATGTAAGTCCCTTCTTTCTAGACTTTTTAGTTCTTTGAGCTAGCTAATCCTTATAAAATCTCATTCACTTCAATAGAACTTACTTCCTTGTGTAAGCAGGGATGTAAGCAATGTTATAGAGAGCAATATCTAACATGTCTTGTGTGGCTCAGAAATATTTGCTTTTGCTGTGAGGTTACCTAATGAATTTTCAGACCGGTAATATCTGTAGTTAATGTGAATCTAATTATTTCTGAAGCACACAGTGTTTGCTGAGTTGATTTCTGTTAAGTATAATGGGAATTTTGATAATCTAGATTAATATTTTTAAGGACAAGAGAAGGGACTTCATTTTATATGGTGCTCGGTTACCTCTGAATATTTGTGCATCACGGATCATGGATGTCAACAGTCATCTTCCTCAAACTTTTATTAGACTACTTACAGAACCTTCCAAACATAGTAGCAGTATTGCTTTTAGAACAGCCCAGAGAATTGTATAGCTACTCTTGCTCAATAAAGAGCCCTAACTAAGTTGGTACCATGACAACTTTTTGCAGAACCCCCTGGGCTCTACTGACCTTTCAACCTTATGGAGTACAGGAGTGTGTGAGATATATGCACAGAGAACAAAATCAGTCATATATGAGACTTAAGGTGAGTGTTCTTAAGTTTGAAAGTTGTTATTAGAATGGAGATTATTTCTTGCTGATATAGTCAATAAATTTCTTTATAGAAGTGGCTGAAGGAGAAGTAGAAAATTATGGTGAGCACAAAGCTGCAGTGTTATGGCTCAACATTTCAAATAAGGGTCAACAAACACATAAATTACCTGAACAGTGCAGGGCTTTCTGAAGCATAAAAATATTTGAAGGACTTGTTTATACTCAGGTTGATTGAGTTAACTTATTTGCATAATATAATATAATATTTGTATAATATATCTTTCAAGTCTTTATTTCATATTGAACAGTAGGTTTTTAGTTGCTTATATTATGAGTAGCAGAAGGAATTCATAGTATAATTAACGCTTAATAGGTAGTGCAACTGGGCACCCACTGCTAAGGATTTCTGGAGTTTCTAGTGCTTTCCACTCTTAGGCTCTGGTAGACCAAAGGTTCCCTGGGAACCTGAAGGAAGCCCTGTGCTTTGCAGAGCCCCAGAGCTGCCTCCACCCCAAGACAAACCTCCTGTCACACCATGCATAGGGGGCAGGTTGGCTATGGGGGCTCTATCGGGCAGTACTGGGGGGCTTGGCCCTGCATGGGCAGACTCCTCTGCTCAGGCAGCCAGGCTACTGGCATCCTCTGGCTCTGCTCTGCAAATATATGGAGGAAGCAAGTGCATGCTGCTGACATCTCCCAAGTTTTGTTTGGCAAGTGTCCTAATGGGAAATGAATGCTTGGAATGTGTGCTGGGGAAAGAGGGAAAGCAGCAGCAGAAAAAGCCCGTTTGTTTATTTCTGTAGGCACACATTTCACATCAAATCTCTTGCTCTCTCCTTGCTGCTGTCACTGTGTCCATACAGGGTGGCAGTAAGAAAGCAGTTTAATGATCACATAGCACAGCACTTAAAATTTCATCACTGAAAAAATAAAACTGTGCTACATACCTGTGATTAAACCTCTATCTTCCCTTTAAACCTTCTAGCTTATGTCAAACTTCATGATGATTCTATATAATTTATAAAGGAAATGTCACACAAATTTTCTTCCAAGAGAAAGAAAAGCCCTTTTCCCTTTTGAGGAAGACAGTGGGAACATCCTTTCCATGCTGCAGTCTGCTGCAATTATGCAAATCACTAAAGAATGCATTTCACAGGCCATGCAAGGGCACACGCTGGTATGGGTATGAATCCAGGTCTGTATTTATGCCAGAGCTCATGATCATACTAATCTACACACAGAGGACCTTAATTTTGACTTAATGGTGACCTTGTTTAACAAAAAGGGCAATATGGTAAATTCTGTTCTGGCTTACATCTAATTGAAAATGTGCATAATGTATTTTCTGAGTGGTTTTCTGTTCTCTTGGGAAGGAATTTTATGTCTTGAGTTAACCTTAATTCATATATGTACACATTAATGTTATCACAGATTATTCCAATTTAAAAGACGAGTCTACATTTCTCACCTGCAAAAAATAAAATCACTTTTCATCTTCAGCATCTGGATGATGTCAGATCAAAATGCTGTCAGGTGCAGGAAAAAGTAGAATGTATGTAGCATTATGTATACTTTTCTTCCAGAAATGATTATGTCCTCAATAATTTTATTGTCATTTCTAAAAGCATTATAAGTAATTGTGTATTGAGCACAAGGCACATAAGACCGTATCTTGTATTTCTCATGCAGTAATTTATCCCTAATGAATTATAATTGATACCATTTCAAGAAGTGGATAGTTAACAGTATACTTTAAACAACAGTTTGTTTTTCAGAGTGTTTTGCTCAGAGTCTCAAATGGTCACAGGGAAAAGAAGTAGAGGTCATGAATAAATTGTAGAAAAAAATAACAAATTTGCAGGCACTATATGCCTGCTGAGGGAGGGGCACCAAGGTTAAGTGTACTATGTTTTGTAAAGGAGTTCTTTAATGTGAGGGCTGTGATTTATCTCCAAAACCCACACATTTGAAAGAGGGTAGGAAAGACCTATTTCACCCTCGCTAAACCATCTTATCTGAGAGTAGGGAAGGATTTTTTTACTTGTAATGTAATGGCACACCTATAGGCTGCTGTGTGAGAGAGTAATAAACCCCCCCACCCCTCTGGGAGAACAGTGGGACCCTTAATGGGACCCCAGCTCCTTGAGTGAAGACTGTGGGATCAAGGATTGACTAATTGACTCTTCAGTTATAATTGTACTAAGGTTAATCATCTGTAACTGTTAAAAGAAAATGAGTTGTTAAATTTCTCTATCATAGGTTAAGTAAAAGTTACTATTCTGAGCAGAATGGCAGTGATTTTATACCATGAGAAAGTTTACAAAGGTGTAAAATTGGACATAGAGTGGAGTTTTGACTGTCTCAAAACACAAATATATTTTAGGGGAGAGAAGAAAGAAAAAAACAAAAGGGCCAACCAAAACCAAACCAAAGACTCATGGTTGAATGTGGGAAAAAAAAAAGTCTCTGATCTGAAATAAATTAATTGATCAGTATATTTACAGTCATCTGAATATTGTGATCGAGTACAGATTTCCTTTTATTTTAACAGATACAGGAAATTAGTAGGCAAAAGTATCAGGAAAGCATGAAAGTGATATTTTTGAGCATGCTATTTGTAAATGTGAATTGTGAATTGAGTCATATGAAACACTAAAAAGTATGCTTAGTAGCTCCACTGTTTAATATCATGGCAGAATCATATGCTAACTGATGGACTTTGTAGGTATCACCTGCCTTCTCTGACAGTATACCCAAGGTTGCCTTGGAAGTCAGCTAGCCTTGGTGTCAGGTACAGGTGACATGCACAGTCTATCCTCATGGCATCAGTTCTGTATGTTGTTCTATATTGAATTCAGGACTGCAAAGCTAGTGAGATGTGGCAGTCTGGAATTTTTGGAAGCTTAATTCTGCTTTCTGAGATAGAGGTGACAAACTCTGTGGTGTTGAGTCTTAGTCTGTACCAAAATGGGCTATAAAATTCTAATCTCTTGGGGAATACTGACCACTAGATCTCTTCTGTTGGAATATTACTGTCATATATTTATTATTTTTTTAGTATTTGTCATACTTTTCTCAGACATTTTCCCCTAAAATATCCTGAATGATAAAAACAAGGGTTTTGGTTTGCATTCTCTCCTTGTTCATCATCACCTACAGTGGTTTCTGTTTGGGAAATCACATCAAACTTATTGACAGAATTCCTTTTTACTGCACTTGACATGTCCAATGATAAATGCTGCTTTCACTAAATTAAATAGATTAATGGTCTTTGTTACTTCCTGCATATCATAAAAGAAGAAATAAGTAGGTGAAAACAATAAAGGCCAGCAAATGAGGAGGCTGACATCATTTGCCAGACTATTCTAAGACATAACTTTCCAGGTATTGTGAACTTAAGGATAATAGTAAAAGGATGTCCTGTTCCTCCTGGTTCGAAATCTTTCCTAGCATGGGAGTTTATTTTCAAAACCAAATATGACTTGTGGGATTCCAGAGGTCAGAGTTCAGCAGTTTTTATCAGCCAAATTTTCCAGTGACCTCAAGGAGAGCTTTGCAGAAGAAAGGAATGGGGGATTCAGCTCACAGTTCTGCTCTTTTTTAATAAGGAAAAGTCTTGGCTGGCTAAGTGTGCACTCTGCTGAAATACTGGTTCATCAATTACAGAGTAAATGTACTGTTTAATATTAAAGAAATGATTCAGTCTTTTAGTAGCAAAGTTCTTTCAGGGTATTAAACCAGCATTATAATTTCTGTTCTACTGGTGTCTGTTGGCAGGTGTCACAAATGAAACTCTGCAGGATGGTCGTGACTAATTAGTAGATTAACTCTTAAAAATGCTCATTTTAATCACTTTCAGTTTTTCAGTGCTGAAGGAAGATTTGACACTCAACAGATTTATCAAATCACTGAGCATTTTCAGCTCTTTAAAAGCACTGCTAAGCAAGGTTCTTCCTGGGAGTAACTTCTCCAAGGTTGTCTGTTCCTTTTGCTTAATGTAGTGTTTGTAGCTTACAGGTATTTTTCATTGGTGTGTGGTGCATGGTGATACATATAGGACTCAGTAACACTTGGGAAAGATGCTCTTTTCAAACAACTTTGCAATCTGTGTGGACAAGACAGTCCAAAGAGGATGTATCTGCACGCTGGAAGGTGAATCAACTTAAGTGGGTTAATCAAGTTAAATTGATAGTAGGAAAACATTAATTATCAGGATACACTAATATATTTAATATTCTGTGTACTGCTGTGTTTCAGTATATTTTCCACATACCTCATTACTTCACAATATTTTTAAAATGGTTCTTTTTTTGCAAACTTGCATCATAATTAGTAGCAAATGTATCATCCTAAATATCAGAATGTGAATAGAAAAACAAGGTGGAGTTACCTGTTGGATTTCAAAATACTATTTTCATTCTGGAAAAAAAAAGGGCTTGACTGACATTAAGGGGTGTTTGTGAGGTGAGAGAGATAATTCATCTTTGTTTCTGAATCCAGAAGTTAGCCAGGCTCCTGCCTGTTACAGGCATGACAATTGTTTCTTACAGCAGCTCTAGTGGGAATAGCTTCTTCACAGATAATGTGAAAAATGAAAGTGGATAAAATATTTTCATAGTAGAGTTGGAGGATTTTTAAGCCAAAAGTGGAAATGGGTAGTTATGAAAGTTCCAAGGAAGCTTTTAAGAGCTATCTGTTCTGTTTTCCCCTTGCTGTCTATACACATGATGCTGTAAGAATATGTCTTTTTGTTTTGGTGGTAGGAGTGTCATTCAGAATTAAGAGTTTCTGGAGTTGTTAGCTGAAGCCCATGTGTGGTTACATGGCCTGACAGTTCCTGGAGCTTTCATTTCCAAACCTTCATCCTTAGGTGATTCATTGTCTTACATGTCTATGTATCTATTCAAGTCATACCTTTTTTCCCCTGTTGATATCATGTTGGTCTCTCTTTTATATGTTTCCAGAAAATGTTGTAAATACGATAGTAAGAATATTTTTGCATAATAAATGCAGTGTTTACATAAACATAGTCCTAGATCAGATTTTAATTTTTTTAAGGAGGTTAGTAAAAATTTGCATTGCTTGAGGCTATCAACTTGGCTGTTTCCCTCCCTGAGGTGTGATAACAACCTCCTTGTTTTATTTCTGCCCTGAGAAAGCTGCATCTGAAACTTCCACAGAAGTTTCTTAAGTAGCTTATAGATACAGATGCTTGGGCTGCCACTTCCAACTATCCACTTTTCCTATGGCTTTTGCTTAATCTGGGCCTTTATCCAGTAAGACACAAGGGTCCATCAAGGGACTGGCTCAGAGGATCACCAAATATTACCTCATTTATATTTATATTGCATAGTGTAGGAGACATTTAGAAATTCTGGGAAAGGTACTAGTATTAGGAAAATACATATAGTTGCTGAGTTTAAAAAAAAAAGGCTTTTTGGCAGCAGTATGCTGTTGAAAGACTATCAGCTATTAAAACTAAATTAATAGAAAAGATAGTAATTGCAAAACAAGGTGGAATTTCTATTATGAATAATCAAAAAAACATGCCTTTGACAATAAAGTTTGAAAAATGCAAGTGAGAGACTTTATAGAGCTTGACTGAGAACCAATTTGAACTTGGGGCAGTGAGCTCCCAAAGGAGTTTGTGTAACAGAAATGAAAAGGAAAATTAAATGGGCAAATGAGCTGTTAAACCAGGTGCTTGAGTTGCTTCTCTGATGTTGAACCTGGGCATTACTGGAAGCTTGCAGGGGTATGACATGAGTGGAGCCTGCCCCACGCATGGACAGGCCTCAAGTCATGGCTGTAGCCTGCAGAGATTGTGGCTGTCAGGGGCAAGTGCCATGAGCAATAGGAAATTTGTTGGTACATTTCCTAGGAGTAATCGTAGCAGTTTGTTTTGGAAACAAGTACAGACATGGCCTGTCTAGCAGAAATGAGAAGGGGAATATTAAGCTTTGAAAATCAGGAACAGAAATATAGATTTTTCTTGGGAATTCTCTGATGTGTGACATTCTCGTTGACTCTGTGAAACTCCATATTCTCCAAATATAGAAGAGCCCTTTTTGGGTGAAGGGATGTGTAATATACTATATCTTTAATTAATTGGCTCTATCATTACAAAAATAAATTCCCAGTACCTTGTGGGAGAATACTGGATGGTTATAGGGTAATATTATTTAGGGCAGATAAAGGAGGTGATAAGTTTCAGAGGCTATGGTGTAAGCCAAGGCTTAAGCTATACACTGGCATGTTTTGTTCAGTGCTGATAAGTAGATGTCAGGCAGCAAACTGGGGTCTGTTAGGCTTCTTAGCTCTGAGTGATTACTGAACATCATGGGAGCCTGTAGAAAAAACACGGGTCATAATACTGAACAATGGACAAATCTCACTGATGAGTCTCTGCTTATATAATTGTAGTTTTAACAAGCTCAGGATCTGCTCCTTTAAAAGTAGATATGAATTACATTCTCTAAAATGTTACAAAATTAATCTGCCCAGTGATGAGATGGTCTCCTCTTGATCAGTGTCTTTATTGAACGGTTCTGTCACTCTCACAGTCCATCTCCTGTGTACAGAATGCTACACCAGATACAACTGTTGACTGCAAACAAATTATCAGGCAAATGTCTATGAAAAGCAAATATAGAAGGATGTGAACATCATTCTTGATTCTTAACTTGACTAAATATTTGTAAAAGAGTTTTTCTAATTATATTCCTAGTGCTGGTAGTCATATAAATTGCTCCTGAATTTACTCAACAGATATCTTAAATAGACTCTGCTTTTATCTTTTGTTCATCCTTCTGTTCATAAAAATTGCTATTAGTTTTTTATTTTTTCAGATGTTTCCACTTTATATCTAAATTTTAATGTTTACATTTCTGTCTCCTCTGGAGAGTGCAGAGCCCCCGTTATCTTAACAAACTGGCATGCCTTGTTACGAGGTGTCACGTTTTTCTGCAGTACTAACAGCAGTGTATTGATTAACATAGCTGAGGTACAATTAGCAATACACACCACTACAATACAGAGAATAATCTTCTGAAAGAGACAGACACAGGTTCTTGTATGGAGTGCTGTCTTTCATACCAAGCTGGTAGCAGTTAGTAGATCCCCAGAATAAGCAGCTCTTACTTATCAATATATGTATTTGGACAGTCTACTTATGAGGCTAAATTGAAGTGCAACTATACTTATTCATATTTATTTATAACAGTTATTTGGAGGAGGATTTTAAACATGGTAATACAAAAGTATTTATGATATTTCAACTTGTGCTATGATTTAAATTCTGTGCTTTAGCCACAGAGCATATGGGCTTGCTACAATCGTTAAGGCTAACGATTTAATTTTGATATTTTAATTACAGACCTGCTTTTCTGTTGTTTGTCAAGAAGGAGGCTGTTGCTTTAAAGTACTGTCTTTGGAGAAACGACCCAGGTTCCTTTCTCAGCTCCAGATTTCCTTGAAAAACCTGGAAAAAAATAACTTATATTGCAAATACCGAGCATATCCAGGTATCATATAATCCGAAAGGCCATTTATACCACAGAATCATAGAATAATTCCAAAAAGTATCTATCACTCTAAAGTACTCTGATTTTTTTTTTTTAAGTTCTTCATTTTTGGATGTGCATTTCCAACCATGGGCAGGTTAGTCACAGGAACACTGCAGGGGAAAAAACAGTGTAAGGCCTGTATATCAAACTGCTCCTGCACAGATGATTTGCAATTTCTCAGTTTGAAAGTTCTTCTAGGGAAAAGATTGTTGGCATCACTGTCAGTCACAGCGAGGACTATTTCTGTTACACAACGTTATTAGAAAATGTCATTTTGTGTGAGTATGTAGATTACAAAGCCTTGTTCTAGTTCAAGTCTAGAAATTTATCACAGAGCATTCTAGATTAAGAAGAAAATTAGTAAACCATAAATTACTTCTGAGAAGACCTGGGGGAGAATGCACAGTGGAAAGAGCCTCTTCTGTTCAGCTCCTGGTGTACGAGAGCATTTCTCTCCACGGCAGTTTGCCAAGTGAAGGTTCCTCTTGTTTATAAAATTCTACTGCAAATTTTTTCAAATTTAACTGTACAGCTGAGCAGCCTGCTCTGGTTAAATAATTATTTTTCCTGAGGGTATTTCTCTTTCAGTACTTTAAGAAGCATTTTAATCTCTCTAGTAATGCACATGTGGTATCATCATGCTTAAAATCCCACATTAACAAATCTGTAGTGGCTAGGTTTTTGTCTGTATTCCTAGGTTTTCCAGTCAGCTGTCAAGTGTTTTGGGATATCTTTCATGACTCACCTGTGGATCTGCAATTCAGATTATGGAGTATCTCAAATGTGTGCCATGAATTTCAATTCCACTTTATATTCTTTCTGTTATGGGTGTGGGAGGAGGAGCAGAGCAGGGAAATAACAAGATGCAGTGTTGTATGAAAACATGCTTATGAGTAATTTGGATGTCAAGTTGGTATAGTTTGTTCAAGATAAATTTTTGAGAATATCTTTTTAAAAGATGTAGAGATCTGTATTTTTCTTTTTAAATTTGTATTTGACTACTCTATCATGTTCTTATATCTATGCCTGTACCCAAACACACATACTGGTCAGCTGTGATTATCTTAGGCCCTCAACAGGTATCACTACAATTAATTTCTATAGTCTTGTTAAACATTTCAGATCATTGAATTTTAGCTTTTGATCTTCAGTTACTTTATCACCAAAGTCTTGCTCATTGGATTTTAACGAGTGAAGTGACCTTTTTATTGGGTCTGCTCATAGCTGTATTCACTCAAGCAGTGAGAACTGCTGCTTTGTGGCAGTACAACTCTTTTCAATGGAGATGTAAAAGTTTTCAGGTGAACATGGTACTCCAGGAGATACTCTGGGATGTGTCTACCATCACTGGTGCTTTTAGCCTCTGCAAGGGAGGGAAAAGCTACACCAGGCATGAACCAGGCATCTGAAGGAAAAAATAAAAAAGGCAATTTTGCTGAACAACTAGTGTTTCACAGTCTTCACCCTTTTTATTTAAAACCACATGAAAAAGAATTGTAATGTAAAATTATTGCAGCCCTAATCGAGCACACTTGCAAACATTTGCTGTCTTTTGTTCTTTCTAATCTTAATTGAATCTGTGAATAATAATGATTTCATGATGTGAGTGGGGGAAAAAGTATCCCTTCTGAGGACACATGATGAGAATAGAAAAAAACTACCTTGTAGAAATCAAAAGCAGTGATGTGAAATCACACTGATCTGGATAAAAGTGTGTTTTGTATATAAGCTATTAAGGACTTTTCTTTACACACCCCTCCCCCCCTTTTTTAATAAATTGAAGGAGAAGAATTGCTGTTTAGCTCCTGAGGCAAAGAGAGAGATGGATTCTACTGCTCATACAGAGGCCTCTTGTGCAGTAAGAGCTGCACTGCATCTGCTTTTCTGAGAGATCCACTGTGCTTCCACAAAGCTTAGTTGTTTTTCTTTCCATCTGTCCTAGTTGAATTGATCTGCTTGGCCTCAGTGACTGTCCAGTACAAAAGATCCCTTTCTTAATGTTATTTTTAGCCATAACATATTACATGTGGCAGCTTAAAACCTCCCAAATGATTTTCTGACCAAATGGCAAGGTAACACAGTAGGTGTAGAGGTTGGAAGGGAAAATAGCCAGAGATGAGGGAAGAGCAAAATACCCTCAAGTCAGTCCTGCCTTCATGCCTTTTTGTGTGATGCACAGCAGCCATACAAAACTGTTGCCATACCAGATAGATGTGCTAGTTGGAGACCTGGAAGCACTGCAACACAGTAAAATAAAGCTCTCTTAATGAGCTCCAGTGCAGTGTCTGATTGACAAAGTTATGGCTGTTTAAGGCAGTAGCTATGAATTTGTTACATGGGGCTGTATTGTTTATAGGAGAAATCACACAAATTTCTATTCTGGTGGATTAGTCTCATGTAAAGCTGTTTTGAATGAGAGCACGTGAAAGATTGCAGTGGCTGCTCGTCTATGACATGTTTTTAGATTAATTGATGCATTTTTTTCTGGGTGCTCAGAGCTGTTTGTTGGTATAAATCAGGCATGACTTTATCAGTCTAGTTGGAAACCATTGCAAGGAGAGTTTTACCCACCTCTGGATTTTTGCCAAGTTTTGGGAATTCAGATGGGAAGTGGTTTAATGTAAATCAATTTGGCCATATGCTGTTATAGTAAATAACAAGAAAATCTCACTTAATACACATTTAAGTATTGGAAAAGAAAACTAATGCAACAAAATGGGGTGGTCTGGAATTTTGTATATTGATACATAAATCCTCATATGAAGTCAAAATACTGAATTAACCTATTTTCCTGTCCAGACCCTTTAGAATACAGAGATTCACACCTTTAGCAGTTTGAATAAGATGTTGTTGATTTAATTTCAGCTTTTGAATTTTTTGCTTTAAAAAATTAAAAATCACAGAATCATGGAATCATTATGGTTGGAAAAGACCTTTAAGATGATCAGGTTCAACTCTTAACCTAACATTGGCAAGGCACCCATGAATTCAGCCTTTCCAGATCCCTCTGCAGAACCTTCCTGTGCAATGAGAAAAGCAGATCACGCTTTCTATTTAGATCAGGTAGTGTGAAACTGCTGGGGTTTTTTGTGTCTGACTGAAAGTAAATTTTCCCTTTGAGAATTTTAGATGGGCTGTGAACTACCTGTTTAAAATAATATTAAAATTCCAGGTGCAACTTTCACACATCAAGGGGAAGATTAACCCTTTTTATTTAAAACTACCATAGCTATATTAACTGTCTCTCTTTGCAGATCCTCTCTCTGTAGCCATATAGGACAGGAAGCCACAGCTGCAATTCCCATCACTCGAATGAATGTATTACAAATGAAAAGAATTAATGTCTTAAGCATTTTGATCTTGTTCTATTTTGGTGCAGGGCATCACACTTTACTAAATACATGAACACAACAAAGTCACTTACATTTGAGATCTGTGACTTTTAGTTAATCAAGTCAAGTGCTGCCCATTAGCATACATCTTCTGGATTCTCATTTCCAGGCCAGGGAATCAACAGAGCAGGGCTTGAGCTCAGCAATGAGAAGCAAACAGGCTCCTTGCTCCCTGCTCTCCCAGTCCTAGAGAGTAAGCAAGTGTGGCTTCTGATAAACTTGTTTAAATGTGAATTGCATATTATTTCAGAGCAATACCAGATCCAAAAGTAGTCTGAGGAAGAAAGATCTTAAAGGGACAATATAATTTTAAATAGAGTGTAATAAGAAATAAACTATATAAAATAACTGAGAGAAGATTCCTTAAAGGCTGTGGCGAAGACCATGGTGAAGTGGGTGTCCCCCCACAGCCCATGGAGGACCAAGAGACCCCACTTGTAGCCCATGGAGAGGCACCTGGGCCAGGCAGGAGCCCACCATGGAGCAGGGGGAGGAATAGGGAAGAATCTGTGACCTACATTGGAGCAAGCCCCTGGCAGCACCTGCAGCCCATGGAGAGAGATAAGAGGCAGAGAGATGGAGGCCCACACCAGAGCAGGTTTGCTGGGGGGGCTGGTGACTCTGTGGGGGACCAGGCTGGGGGCAGCAGTCTGGGACTGAGAGACTTTCTGTGAGTTTATAGCAGTGACCCACACTGGGNAAGCCTCCATTCCCCATTTCCACCTCTCTCTTTCCCCTTTGCCATCCTGGGGAAGAGAAACAATAAAGTGGTCTGCAAAGAAGGGGTGGGTGTGTCTTAAGAGCTGTTTTGTACTTCTCATTATCTGGCTCTGGTTTCTGTGTGTTTCTGTAGTGTAGTGTAATAAATTAGAGAGTTTTCTTGCCTTTCTTCTGTGTTGAGTCTGTTTTGCCCATGACACTCATTGCAGAATGATCTCTCCCTGTCCTTATCTCACTCCAAAGCCTCTCAACATGTATTTTCTCCCCTGTCCAGCTAAGAGGGGAGTGACAGAGCAGCTTTGGTGGGAGTCTGGCCGCCAGCCAGGGTCAAACCACCACAGAAACTGATGGCATTTTATCAGCAAGTCCAGACTGGACCTCTCTTTTCAAGCTTATTAGTTTTCCAGGATTGGATGTTGGCCATTTAAACAGAGACCTAAGTGGCTAGTCTGACACCTGACAAGGACTGAAGTTCTGCATTGTCACACCACAGGTCAGAGCTTCATCACTTGGACAGCTTCTGAAAGACTGCAAGCTTTCATTCTTTAGAAAGAAAAAAAAAAGGAACTTTAAAAAGTAAACAAGCATATTTTTGTAATCTTTCAAGTAACATTTTTTAACTTTATGTGCTACCAAGGTGTCTTGGTTCTGAGTAGGAATTATCTGACTTACCCAAGCAGCCAACACAGGTGAGCTGAGTTGGCCTGGGCTGTTTTCCACATCAACTGACATCAATTAAGCCCCTGTAAAAAAAAAGAGGGTGGTCAGACAGAGGCAGTTTTGCTGTTGGTGTAGTGCTCTCCTCAGGAGGCTGTACTTTCACTTTTATTACAGTCAACAAACTCCAACAACACTTCTAGTTCAGAAGCTTCAAAACTTGCAGTTATGCAAGTGTTCTGCAAGTCCTTGAAATCCACCTCTTTCTAGCTGCCATAGCTGGTGCTGCTTCTGCCAGTGTTTCCTTTTCCCTAGGAGTGTAACGTGCCTCAGATCTTCTGTACTCCAAAGTTCCTGTGGTTGACCTCAAGTCTTCACTGCTGCTTTCTGCTGGAGACAGGTAGGGCCATTCTCCCTGGCTGTGGTGTAGAGCACTGTCTTTACATCTAACCCTGCCTGGCCTGGCCCAAGGGCTGCTGTGGGGGCTGTTTCCTATTTGATCTGTTTGAAGGCTTGTGGCTGCTTAGGGCCTCATAAGAAATTGTTCTTCTGGGTTACATAGTAGACAGTATAAATAATAAATGTTATGTTATGAACTATCCAAATCAACTGAAAATGTAAGATCTGGATAAGATGTAGATGGAGTGGAGAAAGGGGTGGATAATGTCCTGGTTCTGGCCAGGACAGATGTGACTTTGCCAGGCAGCCAGTGCAGGTGAGCTGAGTTGGCCTGGGCTATTCTCCACACCGCCTGACATACTCTTGTGTATCCCATGTGTTGGGCCATAGGTGGGTAGTAGTGAGGGGAAGGGAGAGAGACATTTCAGTTCTTCACTGGAGATCTTTTGGGTATTTCTTTAGGGTAATAGATAAGCTCTGAGAAGGTGAAGAATAATGTATGGATTTTCCTACTGTAGGTGAACTTCTAAAATAAGAAAAAAAATGCCAATTAAAAAAATTGATTGAAATAGCTAAATTTTATTTGCAAAATTATTATATTTCTTTACTCCTTTCAACCTTATGGATGTGAAAAAATTAAAAACCAAACAAACAAACTTGAAGCACCTGGCATTGAGGCATTATCTCCTCTAGAGTGAGAACCCCAAAGGATTTTTCTAAGTCCTTAGTTCTTGTGAGATAGCAAACAAAAGTTACAACAGCATAAATGAATATTAAAGAGCCTGAAGAAGGATGACTTGTGAATACACAACATCATGCTTGGCTATAAGTTACTTTCTGGTGCTATTTGAAGAGGAATATTCAGAAAGATGAATTTATTATAGTTTAATAATTTGTGAATTTATACAAATTAATATATTAAAATGAAGTTACTTTGGCATTTTGGAAACCAAATTAAATAAAAAGTCTATTGTATGTTAATTTGAGCTCATAAAAGGCTAATTTCAATAGGACATTTGGTTCAATTAGATGTCTCTTCTCAACTTTAAATAGTAATAATAGAAATACAAAAAAGCTGAGTAGCTGTTAGGATTAATTGATACATCTGGAAAAAGCAAATTACAGTGTAATTTTTCAAATGTAAATAAGGTTTAAAACGTGAAGATAATATGAATATATATAAACACGTGCAATGTCTGCAATAAGTCATGTATTTCTTTTTTTTCATGGATCTATAGATAGTGTATTTTTCATTATTAGATCTTACTTTTGCCTGGAAAATAGACAGACAATAGTATCATTTTTACTTCTGAAGCAAACTCCGTGAGGGAGCTTGAGGAGGAACAACTTCATGCTAATTTTGGTCCTTTTGAATTGCCACAGTACAGTTAAACTAGTTTTGAGTCAGATGAGATTAAAATCTGCCCTTGAAATGCTAATAATTTATAGAAAATATGTAACAATTCTTTAGAAACAGCAATTTATTTGTCTTGGACAAACCAAGACAGGTTGGTTATGGGTGTTAAGAGTCTTGTTCACTTTGTTTATGGGGTCACAAGTCTTACGGTGAGTTTTAGGAGAGACACGTTTTTCCACAGCCATGTTTCAGTGTGAGCCCATTTTCTGGTGAAGTCAGGAACAAAAAGAGCCAACACCAGGAATGACAAAAATGCATAAATTCTCCTTGGGTTTAACAATCCCTTTAGATGACTGGTGTTTCCAGGCTCTCTTTATAAAACCAAGACATATCTTTGCATGGCAGCTGGAGCTGTGGTTGCAGCATGGTCCAGCACAGCCTTGCTGGCTTCTCATCTCACTTCCCCAGGTCCCTGTAAACACCTCTGTTGGACAGGCCAGGAAAAAGAGTTGGCAGGCAGCTTTCTAGATGCTGCTCAGGTTTACAGCAGACTGATCTACCTACCTCACTGCTGTTCCTACAGATAGCAGCCATAGGTTGGTTAATTGCAGCAGAGGTATGCTTACCTCTGTGTTTTCAGTTTTGGTGCTGCTGAGATGCTTTTCTTTCAATGATGTCTTTTAACAGTGTTGTGCCAAGACACCTGTTGCTTATATTTTTTATTTGTGGAAGTAGGTGAATTCTCCTGTTAGCAGTCCAGAATATTTATGCTTCAGGCTACTAAAGGAGATGTTATCTACTACATATGTGACAAAGTCAGAGTTCTGGAATGTATCTTTTGAAGATTATTTTTAAAAGCCCCAATACTGGAGAGGATATATTTTCATAATTTCTGCAAATATAAAATTGCAAGTTGTAAATGTGATTAATGAAAACCCAAGGGTGTGTTTGGACTACGACATTTTACATGTCAGCTCTATGCACTGCTGCTGTGCCACTAGGCTTATTTAATTGTAATTTTAAGAAAATTATTACGTTAGGGTGGAAAACCTACAGGGCTCATTGGAGAAAAGACAAGAATAATTAAAGACACAGATTAGCATCAATGGAATTCAGCTCTAGTTAATTTAAATCCACATTGGTTCATTCTTACATACTGCTTTTTGGAGACTACAGAAAAAAAAAGCTAATTTTTATGCTGCAGGAAAGCATGATTAAGATCACCCCACCTGAGAAATTAGTTAAAACTAAATTGCCACATGTTTATGAGGACTTATGGATGTGAAAGCACATTAATGGCATGCACATTAAGTGTAACTATGACCATGATTAGCTTGTTGGCCTCAAAATAAAATAATTTTCTTCTAAGCCATGATTTCATCAATTCATTTGTATGTTAAAACAACACGCTACTGAAGTTACTTTTGCCAGTGCAGATCCACAGTGAATGGCATGTACTCAGATGTTTTTTACATTGTAAGCCATGTGCTGTCCAAAAGATGATGTTGAAAATAAAAAATTGGTTGTGAATTTGTACAGTGGATTTGTGTAACAGCTCCTGCTTTTGAAAAGCTACAAATCATAAAAGGGGGTTGGGGGAAGGTGTGGGGGTGTGGTGTGCTTTAGACATTCTTATGCAATAAATTTTACTCTATGTATTTAATACTTCTGTGGTGATGGAGAATTACCTGGATCTGTAGCTCACATGTAATTTTATGGTCAGTATACTTTCAAAAGACTTGATATCCATAGGAGTTTGCTACATGTATGGATTGATGTAATTCTAACCAAACTTACCTTTAAGAGTGATTGTCTGCAATTTGTTCTCCTCTATTTTCTGAGGTGAAAGGCTAAAGTGAGTAGTTGTATGTGGCCTGAGGAAGTAGAACTGCATCTCACATCTCTCTGGGCTCATAGAGTTCAAAAGGTTGATTATATGTTTTCAATAGCAATTTTCTAGTCCAGTGGTTTATTGTATCAATTACTGTATGTTTGTTGATGTGCAACAGTTCCTATTGCACCAGTGCACTACAGAGTATCATAATAGAGAAGCTTGTTTTTTCTTTTCCTTCATCCCCTATTTTTAGGGTTCCTGTAAATGACCATCTGATATGTTAACCATTAATTTGGTTTTTCCTATATAAGCAATAAAGCAATGAGCATACACAATAGTAGGATATGTAAACATACATTTAAGTGAAAGGATATTGAGTGGCAGAAAATCTGGTAAATTACTTAAAGCAGAGAAGAGCAACTAGAATTCCTTGGAAATAGCCTTTCTCTGAGCCAAACCCCCACAGAGCTGTAAGGAAAGGAACAAGTCAAGATACAGAGATCTGAAGTGGTAGAAACCTAAAATTATAGGAGCACTGGATTTAAATAATCTGATCCATCTTTAAACAGGAACTGTGCAAAAGAGCCATAGCTCTAAAGAGCACACATAATACTGACTCCAGCTCTTGCTGTACACTGCAGCCCACAATGCCACCTTCCAAAACTAAAGCAGACATAAAATTTTTGGGACAGGATCAAAAGCCACACTGTGTGCCACGGGAGGAGAACAGCTTAAAAGCCTGATAAAATTCTGCTCCTGAAATGGTTGGGAAAATGCTTAATAAAACCACAGATTATGCTAAAATGACGACTGTCCACTAAAGCAAAAAGCACTTGCCTGGAGCATGAAGTGACTAAATGGATATGTAGATACAGAGCAGATGTGAAATAATGGAAGATTGTATATACAGAGGATGCTCTGCGCTCTGGTATTCATCAGCCTGGACAGACAGGGAGCCTTAATCCTAAGAAAAGCAGGGAAGGAATTCGCAGAACAATTGTGTCACACTCAACCTCTTTCTCCATCAGTTTTATACAAATGGACTCAATGTAAATTTTGCTGAGTGTTTTGCATAACAACTGTAAGATGCACATGAAAGGTTCAGGCCTCAGACCTTTGTAATCTCAGATTTTGTAGTTGGTTAATCTTGTAGTTGATTAATCTTGTACAACTCTTCAGATTACTGCATGTGTCTAGTGGGTGATAATGAAAAGAAGCATACTGCTTGCTTCTTTAATATATGTCATAATTTACACTAACTTGTCATTAACTGAGTGTAAAGGACGTGTATGAAAGTTTGTGCTGTTTGAGTTTCACTCAGCAATTAAGAGTGCACTGATACAGATGTATTGTTGGCAGATATTATCCAAGCCCTGACAAAGAACCAAAATTATTCATCTAATCTCTAATCATGGCTAACTTGATTACTAACTAGAGCACTTCTTGATCTGAATTGTCAAAAGAAACTTCTGCTGCTCTCTTACCATACAGCATCTTTTTCTGGCAGATGCTCTCTCTCACATGAACTACAAAGAATATCTCCTACTTCGTTTTGAATTTTGAAGAAACCATGAAGAAACATACCACTATAAATGTCTGTTTCTTTCTTCCTCTCTCTGCTGAAAAGGTTTTTTTTTTATAGAAAAGTCTTTTCATCACTGTTAACATGCTTTTCTTGGCAGTATAATTCTTAAAGCTGACTTTTTTTCTCCCCTTAAATACATACAATTTTATCAATCCCTCATTCTTGTGCATGTGGTAGACAGCCTAGGGTGAAGGACCTAATTCTGTTCTTAGAGTTTAAAGTTTTGATTCCACTGACTTCAAAGGATATTATTCTGGTTTATACTGTGGATATAATAGCAAACTCGGGCTTTATGATAATGGACAGTAATGTGGTGTTTTTACATAGCTTAAAACTCAGCTCCAGTCCAGGATGCAATGTCAGTGGGAATTTACACATGCACACACCATCATCATCTGGGGGGAGAAAAGGTCTAACCCTGAACTGGAGAGATGATTCAAGCTACCAGAGACCCTTTGTTCTCTTGTGGAAAATCTTATCACTCCCAAGGGCATGCAGCTTGCCATTTGGGAGCTGTGTGCTTTGTAGCCTTAGTGAGATATGAGAATTTATAAACTTGGCAAGGGTTTCTAGTATTTGTGCCAACTTTTGTTCATTATTTAGGATATGTTGCATATTTCAGGAGTTCTTGAAGAGTGATCTACTTGGGGCTCAGTTAATTGGTCTTAAATTCCTGTAGTCCTGCTCTAATCTCTGGAGATAGCTATTTTTAATGTAGTCTTTTGTTTCTATGTATTACACTTTAATGGATTAGTGCTTAAATTGTAGTTTTGATTTAGAAAATGCAGTAAGTATGAATCTTCCTGGTTCACATGTATTTTGCATGTTAAGTAAAGGTAAAAAACTGAGAGATCATAGAAGTTTGTAATTTGGACGTATTTGTGAGAATTTCTGAGTGACAAAGGAACTGCCTAAAACCAAGATGTCACTTGTAGGCAAATTTCAAGTCCCTGCTAAATGTCACAGGTACAGTGGACTAGACTATGTCAGCAGAAAAGCAGTGAGCATTTTAACCATAGATAGAGAATGTATTTTTTGTGTATGAATGAATGTATTCAATTTTCCATAACTCATACCTGAAACTTTTTAGAAAGCAAAGGCTGCAGCAAATACCTGGGGTGGAAAACTTCAGCCTATCAAAGTAACAAGCTAGAATTTTTGGTCACAGGTTGGGATGACTTAGGTTACCTAAAGTCTAGGTAGCATTACCACCACTGTCTAATATAAAAGCTAATCCCATTCTATAAGTAAAAGCTGATTTATTTACACATATGCTTTAAATAACATAGGTACAAGTTTGAACACCTTCTACTTTATCGAGTGTGCCAGTCTGTGATGATGGTGCAAGCTGTCAGATGTCAAACTTCAGGAGATGCTTTCTTATCAAAGGCATCTGGGTTCATTTGCCAGCTCTTTGGGCAGGTATGTTGGCAGCTTGAATTAGCTCCAAGGTCATTAATGCAGATAAACAGCCATTAAGCTCTCTGGGCTGTGGTGTTATCCTGACACCGTTTTTAACTTACTTTGTACTCTGGAGAACCAACACATTTTAATTCTGTTATAAGGCCTTGCATAAACCCACTGATGACGTTTCTTCTTAGATCTTCTTTATTTTAAGAGCACAATTGTTCTTGTTGTGAGACAATAATTTCATGTGCTTTTCAGAATACTAAATATTATATATACTAAATACTAAATTTAATAAATATAAATTAATAAGAAATATGACAGCTTTTAGTTATATAATGGTACAATCATATGTGCATTCCTGTTTTGCTGTAATATGTCCTGCTAAAATGTGTAAAGCCCCAATGCATACTATGTTGAATTCCCTTTGATGAATAAACATCACACTAGTTATTCTATGACTGTAATTTTAGATTTTTTTGTTCTGTCTTTTTCTTTAATTTTTAAATCCACATGTTCTGAGAAGATAAACACTAGCAATGATGTGTAATGGTGTCTTGATACCTCATGAGAACTTTAAGATGTAGAGGATAGTGCCAACCAACATCCCCTGTGGTATAGGATAATGCTGTTCTGCCTCTGGTGCTTTACTGTAACACCTCTTTATGGTCTGTGCAATTCTTGTAAGGGTATAAAAATACCAATCAAATATTAATGACAAAATCCTGACATTGCTTTAAATAGATAAATCAATTAGAGTAACATCACAGTGCTCTGGAGAAGCTTCAGTTCAGCAGAAGTGTGATTTTTCTTTTTTCTCTGCATGACTATGTGTGAGTGATGCCAGACAGAAGCCTGCCAGGGAAAAGATGGATGATGGCACAAGCATATCCAAGGATCTCGGTGGGGAGGGGAGGGGGCAGGTCAGGCAGGTCCTGCAGCAAAGCCAGTGCTACTGACAGTTCCAGCAGTTTCTAATCCCACTCTGCACACTGAACAGAGGTGGAGCCCATGGCCCATGCCACTCCTCTCTTTTCCCCTACCTTAAAACTGCCCTTTCTTTCATTAGAACTTAGCCATAGTTTTATGTAGGTTTTAAGGTGCTGTTGCTGCCCAAAGAGGCAGGAGTGTCCTTTGTGTGAGCAATGGGGGTTTGAGCAGCTGCACAGTGACTTGGCCTGAGCCAGGTGTATAGTAAGTAGGCAGGAAAATGAATTAACGGTGCACAACCTGACTTCTCCCTAGTTGATGTGTTTCTGGTATGTATCTGTGGTTCATGTGTACCCTTGAAACCTGACTTTGATGGTAATTTGATAATTTCAAATTCAGTTTTGAAGTCATTGTTAACTCATTGTTTAAAGCTGCTGCTCAGCAAGGTGTAGAATATGAGCTCCATGTAAAGAGAACACAGCATCTCTATCCCGCATTTGAGCTCTGTGGGCAAGATATTTACAGCTGTGCTGTTTCTAGTCCATGAAATAAAATGATGAAAATTAATTCCTCATTTTCAGACAGGTATTCTAAGTTTAGTTAAGGCATGAATAATATCTATTCTGGAAGAAATAGCACTGAACAATGCAGCTGGTTATGTGAAAGGTCTGTGTGGTAACTGCAGGATATGAAGTGGGAGATAAGGGCAAATGAAGGCTGGGGGTATCCTTGGCTGCAGGGGCTGTAAGTTGGTCCAGTTCAGGATCTGGACACAGTGGACAATGGAAAATGGCCAACCTTAGACTTCAGGAGAGGAGACTTTGGCCTTTTCAGGGATCTGCTTGAAAGAATGTTATGGGATACAACCTTGGAGAGAAGAGATCTCAAGGATAGCTAGTTTATTTTTCAAGGATCTCCTTCTCCAAGCTGAAGAGTGGTCTATCCTGATGTCAAGCAGGAGAGGCAGGAGGTTACAGGAATGAACAAAGAGATCCTGAAAAAGCTCAAAAGTAAAAAAAAAAAAAATAATTGGAAAGGTAGCATGCAAGAGGTCAAAGCAGAGTCAGGTAACCTGGGGAGAACAGAGTTTGAAAATGTCTGGCTGGGGTAAGACAGGCCTATTCCATGCTTGTTTCCTGCTCCTGCAGTGAGCTGATCACAGCCATGTCCAGTTACCGAGGTGTGGAATTAGGATTTAAGGAAACCAGGTAATAGTGCAAAGATTTTGGTTATGAAACTGAATCTAGTAAACTTCCAGAGCACTGGTGGTGTTTGATTGGAAAATGATGTAATTAAGAAAATTTAACTATTTGCTACTTCTTCAGAGACTCAAAGTATAGATAAGTGAAAAAGATTTTAGTGTATTCAGGAGCTACTTTAAAATGCTGGCATTGCAATTCGCACTTGGTTGCCCTTACAATGACTTTTTTTTCATTATTGGAATTATGAAAAGGCTCTAATGCATGCATCTGTCAGTTCTTGACTTGCATGCAACTTGCAGGGAAAGAGAATATCTCTGGGCTCAGATAAAGCCAAAATCTTATTACAGTTGTCTAGAAATAGCTTATTAGATAATCTAGCCACTACTAGCAGCAGAGAATGTAATAATTATTGTACTGCTGTTGAAGCTGTCCGTGATCTAATTACCTGTTGTAATTTATTAGCGATACCATATCTATGTTAATTTGATACTATATTTTGCAAAGAATATGTTTCCAGAAAGACAAATGAAGATCTAGAATATGTTTGACAAATTGCACCTTTATGGTTTTAGTTGCACTTGTCATCAGTGTGGGAGAAATCCTGGGAAATAGCACACACACAAAAAAAGCTACCCACAAAGTTTTGTATTAGATTATGAAGACTTGCTTCAGATGATAATTGGTAAAAAAGATTGTTTAGGATAAAAATGAGGTGAAAAACCCACACACAGTGCTTCAAGGCATAAAAGGCTGTGTCTTTTCATTGTACTCTGATCCCTTCCTTGTAGGCTTGTACAAATTCTTCTCAGGCCTTGCACATTTGTAGTGATGTCCAGGTGCTGGGTGGTCTGTGCTGGGTGGTCAGGGCTGTCATGTGGCATCCGTGAGCTCTCATCAAGTTTGCTCTTGGTTTAGACAGTTGGAAATTTTTTTTTAATTAACTTATGTTGCTTAACTTGCATGGCTTTGGGCTACTGCACATAAGCATGGATTTGGTGGGGGGGTTTGTGGTGGTTTATTTTTTCTGGATTGATCTGAAATACAGACCTTTTGTATTACATATTGACCCCGTGACATGGAGGGGAAAAATAGGAAGTGCTTTCTAGCCTTCTGCTCCCTGCCTTAGTATTACCATTGTCTGCAGATTTGTCTGCTTGTATAGCTGCTGTGGTTGCTTTCCCCTTATTTTATTTTTCCTGGGCAGTTCATAATTTCCACCCAGAGATTAATTTTGTTAGCCAGCTGTCTTTGTCAGTGAAATGCAACATTAATTCTATTACCTGCTTCAGATTTGACTGCAGTTAATTATTGTTCAAGATCATTTGGTCTCTATGGCAGGCATCTAATGCTGTGAGGACACCACTCATGTTTGTGAAAATACTGAAATCTCAAAAATGTTTGCTTCTCTTTTACTGTTAGCTGACAGGCAAATGGCAACTGTGGCACTAGCTACTTTGAAGTTTGTGTTAGAAGAACTAACCTGCAGGTAAATCACTCCTTGCACATGTGGGTATAACTGAGCAGGTACTCCAGGCAGGGAGAAAAATAAAGCTGAGCATACCTGGAGCTGCTATGAAGCAGTAGCTGCTGCTGTTTGCCATGGTGTGCATTCTTGATGTCCATGCACATGGACACTGCCAGCATTGGGTTCCTCTGCCTTGTATTTATCCAATCAAAGGTCTTGCTCCAGAACTAGTGATTGATTCCTGACACTAAAGTAGTACATGATTTTCCATATTCTATAAAATTCCAGACAATATTCTGGGATTTTTTTTTGTGGGTCTCAAAATTCCATTTGGGTATTGCTTTCTCTTGGACACGTCTGTTGTGTGTAATCTGGTCCTGACAGCATTCTGTAAACATAACGCTTTGTTTTAGAACTCTGATCTCATTGTGTACTTCTGAGGACACAGAGCAGAATATTTCCCATACTTATATGCCTACAGTGCTTAATAATAATAATAAAAATAATAATATCAAAATACAAATGTGGCTTTATATATTGCAGACATGCATGTGAGAAACTCCACTTCTCAGTGTTCTTCCTGGGTTTAGTTATATGCAGCATGTAGCCTACACTCCTGATAGCATAGTGTTTATTTATATTTGTAAAAATCGTTATTCCTATGAGTCATCTCACTTTCTTCATTGATGCCAAATCATTCTACTCTAGCTAGTTAGGGAAAAAAAAAGTTTGTGCTCCCTGCACACAGAATAACCTTTCTAGAGATGTTTAGAGGAGAAATAGAACTGCTTATGGAGCTGGATGCACATTAGATAATTTCAGGATGGTAACTAGTCAGTGGATTAGCATTGGAAACAACAGATGTTGCAGTAATGGATAAGCAAAGAATTAATTCATTCAGTTTCAGGTAGTGTTTAGCTCCGGAAAAAGAAGGAATTTGTCCCACCTAGTTGTTTAATAGCAAAGTGTCCTGAAAGTCTTATTATTCAATGAAATAATTCTCCTTCTGCTTACAAACTGCTTTGGAGTATTGCAGCATTTGTTTTTGCAGCATTCTTCCTCTTCTAGCTAATAGCAAACAGTGAGATGATGCCAGGAGTAGTGCTGAATTTTAATTATTTTCTTGCTCAGTGATGATTTGCTGATGTGGCCAAATAGTCTTAACAGGTTAGATTGCACAGTGGGGCCATATATCAGAGATCTAAGTCTGAAGTAAGAATTGAAATTTCTTTGTCTCTTGCCTGCTGGCTTTGAATTTTGTTACCTTTTTCTTGTCAGTGGGTTCAATTCTGTTTTAAATCAGCCTTCTGCTATTCAGGTCACATTCAGCTTTACTGTAAGAAAGACCACTGGGATATATTGAAAAAAAATATGTTTTAACTAGGATTAACCTGAATAAACCTTTTTTTCTCATTGTGATTTACCACTGAGATTTTACCTGACTGTTTTATCGTGTAAATTATGATGAATGCTTCTGTACAGCCCTGTGTTTAATTCATTAACATGGTTCGACTGTAACTGCTGTCTATAACTTGGAGTACCTGTCCAGTACTGAAGACTTGAGGGATGTGATGGGCACAAATCTTTGCAGTTGCCTTGACAGCAAACACAGAGCTTTGGGCAATAGAAACAATCTTGGTAGCTGCATTGTGATTCATTAACGTTTATGGAAGCCAATGATAGATTACATCTAGATTTTTTAATATTTTTTGTCATTTTCTTTTGTTCAAAATGTCTGTATTGCACAAAGGACTGCCTTTCTTAGTAGAAAAAGCCAGTTCTAAAGATGATTTGATACTGAGAAAGTTTTGATGAGATTTTTTTTCCCTAGGTAAACCCAACTGAAACAGAGTAGGGTGATTTTAGTTTATTCAAAATTCTTGAAGTTGTCATATTTTTTTCTCTTATTAACTTGAACAGATTCAAATTAAATTATGGAACCACTCCTGAAATTAACTATTTGTCTGATTTGTATCATCTTTGGCTCGTGTATTAGAGTAGACATGATTCCCAGGGTTTTTTCATTAAAAAAAGAGTATGTTTGCAAATGGATTTATCAGTTTAATCAACTGAAGCAAAAATTAAGATTATGATCCTGTAGAAAGTAGAGAAACCTCAGACATCATGTAGGTGTTGGTAATTGATACATGGATGCAAAAGGAAGGAAATATGGCTATCGTGAGTGTGAAAGGACAGTACTAACCCTTCTCTTGTTGGGTCAGAGCGCGGAAGAGTGGGAGCTGCTATTACAGCTGATATGAAAATGTTTTCATTGTCCTGCCTCCCTGCTTGCCATGTTCAGGTTAAAGGCTTCCCCATTGTGAATAAGGTCCCTGAATCTGATCAAAGTGTGTCAGCAACTGAGCTGGAATCAGTGATCAGCACCCAGTTGCACGCTTGGATCTGTGACGTACATTTCAGTTATCTGGGCACTGGGGAACATGTTACAGCATTGCTCACAGCAGTCCCTGCAGCCATGCTGTCAGTTTGAAAGTGTTTCCAGCCTAACATGTAATTTTAAACTGAATTGCTAGGTCAGGAGAGTTAGGGTATTGTTGTTTTAAACAACAAAACAAAAAAATTAATGGTGAAGGAAATATGGTAGTTTAAAAATGTGAAAATAAACATCCTGCAGACTCAGCACATGAAATTGTCATGAGCAGTCTATGTAAGTGGCTTTGTCAGCTTTGTCACTGAAGAAGTAAAGCCTAGTAACATTTAATAGGCCTATAAATCTCTCTTATGATATGCAGCTACTGTAAACACTTCTTCCATATTTTTCCAAGCTTTTATGCACTGTTGCTAGAGAGACAGGATTGCCAGAGCTAACCCTTTCCCTCCAGAGGAGTTGCTAACTTACTGGGGGTTGGCTAGAGGGAGCAAAGACTGGAAAGGACAGGGGAAAAAAGTAAACATATGTATGGTTTTATGAAACCTATAGGTAGTCAAGCAGCTATATATGCTAGTTTGTCTCTCCACATGAAGAACTGGGAGAGCTGAGGGCAGAAGGGAGAGCTCTGTCATCTGATCTCACACTCTGACACTCTGGTGCTTTTTATATTTCAAGGTTTCTGGAGTTAGAAATGAGGGAACAGAACAGTTTAAAGAATTAATTTCTATGTTGGATTTTTCTTTTTTAAAACAATACTACTGTAAAAATGGTAAACTAGGTCATACAGACCTGAACAGGAATCTTATTCCCTGGAATTATCTTTATTGCATTTAAAATATAAAAAATATTTTAAAATACTAAAAAAATTTAAAGTATGAAAAAATAATTTCCTCAAGAAGCCATATATCTTTTTGTCCTGGTATTGGCTGGGGCAGATGTACTTTTCTTCTTAGCAGTGAGTATAGTGTGGTTTGGATTTCAGATGAGAATACTGTTGATAACACAATGATGTTTTGGTTGTTGCTGGGCAATGTTTAAGTCAAGGACTTTTCAGCTTCTCACACTGCCCCTGCAATGAGGAGGCTGGGGATGCATGAGGAGCCAACGTTTGTATGTTATTTCTTCATTATTACTACTGTTATTATCACTACTGTTATTATTTGTTTCCTTTTCTGTCCTATTGTCTTAAAAATGTCTTTACCTCAAAACATGAGTTTTACCTTTGGGTATTTTTTCCCAGTGCTATCTCCCCATCCCACTGGGAGTGGGGGCGTGAGCAAATGGGGTTGTTTCAGCTACCAGACAGGTTAAACCATGTCACTCTGTACACTGTACATAAAGGACTCATTTCAATGACTGTTCAGATATGGCTATCCCTTGTGTGAAGCACAAAAGCAAACCAGAAACTTTGCCCTTGCATATAACATGGTTTGAGACAGATTTTGAAAGAATAAGAAGTGATATACACCTGGAGCTGCATACTGGGGTACAGTATTGGAAAAAATACTTGATGGAAGTTGTTGGCATCATTTTATGCATGAGGGTCTCAATGAAGGTCCTTGGTGTCAGGTGAATTTCTCTCTCATGCTTGGATCTGTTTGGAAAAGAGAGAACAGCTGTTATTTTAATGCTCATTTTAAAGGGATTTTGAACTGAAGACTCAGAGCATCTATCATTTTCTAAGTATCTGTAAACAGTCTCATGATTTACATCAAGATAAAGTTGCAGAGTAGCTCTGTGTTATGCTGTGTATGTGACTTTCTGGTAGAGTGGCTGCCAAACCAGTTAATCAGATCTACTGGACAAGACCCTGCTGTGAAAGGTGAAGATCTGCTCTATTTTTTTGAAACACTCTTTAAGCTTTTCTTGCCAGACACATTTTGTAGAGAGCTGTGAATTGATTGTGTTGGCGGTGGTGTGTACGGACTGTGCAGACCCACGCTGGAGACAAATGACATCAGCTGCAGGACACAGTGTTACAGGCTTTCCAGCCAGCTTGTAGTGCTGGTTTTGGAGTGAAACAAGTAATGCAGGGCAAGCTCTGGGTGTCTGAAATTTTAACAGATTGGTTTTCAGACAAGAAAGTATTTAAGGCAAATCCCAGGTAAGCATATTAAAATAATAATAAATCGATTAATATTTTTTCTTGGTGAAAAATACAGTCTATTTTATACTTACATTACTTTATAAATAAATCAGTCCACTCTTATGCCCTCTTACAGCAATTTGAAACAAATTATATTTGTTTTATTTTTGCAAGTAGAAGTGAGACTCAGCCCTTAGCCTAAAGCACTGACTTTCTTTTTTTTAACCTGAGAGCTTTGTATGTTTTGAAGACTGCATTGCTGGCAATCTAAACCTGTAATTTTTTAGGTCTTATCCTACATGGGTTTTGGAATACATGCCTAGAAGTAGAAAAGTTGTATAGTTAAATACAGCTTAGCAAAAATGATAAGCTCTAAATATGAAAATTATTTAAATCTCCATTCTCTTTAAACATTTCCTCTTCCACACGTTTTTCAAGTCTACTTAACACGTTGCCAAGATGATTCCTCTCGTTCAGTCTGGATTTTCTCCTGTGCTCAGCTGTGCTCTGTTGCAGCCTTGGTTGGCCTCCGGAGCACAGCGAAAACCTTGTGCCCGTCCTCTGAGGAGCCGGCTGCCTCGGTGTTCCATTTGCTAGGACACGGTTTGAAAATCAAATAACGGACTTTTCCGGGGGAAAGGGTCAGGAATCTCCAGCCAGGTGTAAGAGGAAAGCCGGGATGAAGTAGAAAAGAGTCCCTTTGGTTGGTTTCCACAGGCGGCAGCCTCCTGCCCGCGTTAGGTAAGCGGGTGCTGCCGCCTGCCTGCGGATGCTCCGGGGCCGCTTCTTCAGCGCTTCACCTGTCCGGGGTGGCCTCCGGTGGGGCACACGAGCAGGTACCAGCTACGGCTCTGACCCGGTTCTACCTGGCCTCAGTGTTTGTGTTTCCCTAAGAGCTGGAAGGAGTGAGCGAAAAGATCCCAGTTGCTGAAGTGCACCGGAGGTCAGCGGGGGTTACACCACCGGGGTATGGCACTCCGGGGCCATCACAGGCTGGAAGCATTTCAGCTCTCCACGTCCCATGTGCCGTTAAATCACAGCGTTGTGCAGGTGTTTGTGCTGTACCCATGTGCTTAGGCAGGAATGGTGGCTTTCTCCTGCTCTTCCCTTCATGTCAGGGTGGGTGGGTGAAGGCAGTGCCATGAGACAGCTGTCAGGAGGCCCTGCCACAACTGGCAAAGCAGACGCTTGCTGCCATCCACAGGCCCCCTGGCACGCAGTGCCCCTTGCAGGGGAGCGTGTCTGTTTAGGTCTTTGGCTGGAGACTGTCCTTTTTGGCTTTGATTTTTCTCATGGGTTGATAAAGTGCCATTATGGGTTCAGAATGCCTGCTCTTGTCCCCCTAAAAGTTTATAATTGTGCTGGTTTCTGACATAAAACATAACTAGGCACATGCCTGCCACTTTCAGCCCAAACAGAGGCACTTTTGGTGCTTCAAATGAATGTGTTTGTGAATGTGGAGTGTGAGGCTTGAGCTGGATTTCATTCTGCTGAGGTGTGTTTGTAAGAGAAAACACACAAACAGGGGAAGCTGGGTGAGCTGGAGAGGCAGTAACAGAGTGAGTGTGGGTAGTGGACTTCGGGAAGGGAATGCTTGGATCAGGAACTGTGGGAGTGTTGCACAGTGTTAGCTTTCCCATGGAAATAAAAGCTTAAGCCATCACTCCATGTGTGTCAACATGGGGAAGGTGATGGGCATTTGAGTAAGGGACAAGGCATTTCTTGCTCCCATAACTATGCAGCAGTCAACTGTGGAACCATTTGGCATCGTCACTGCTCCTCTTCCACATAGAAGCAGTCTCTGAATTTCTTATTCCCCAGTGGCCCAAAAATCATAATGCAAGCTCAACATGTCTCGGGCCCTTTGACCAAGATAACAATTGCCAGGCTTCTTTATTATAATAAATTTATGCTGCAGTGTAATTCCTAAAGTAGCAATAATAATAATTCAAGTGATGACAGACTCCTAATTGAAATCAATATAAAAGGGTTCAGCTTTTAGTTGCTTCAACTTAACAATAGATACCGAATTGCAACAGTTTGCTAAAATGATCTTTAAAAAGCTGGTGACAGCTACGAGTGCTGAACACAGCCAGGTACATGCATAGACTAAACTAAGTTTTCACTAAGCAGACAAACATTTATCTAATATCTCAAGGCTTACAGGAAAAATGGTAGTGTGGAGGAAAAAGACACTGAAATCTTATGTCCAGTTCAAGTCAATGCTATCTCATGTGAGGGGCGTAGCAAGACAAAAAGAACACATTAATGTATAGATCTGGTAGAGAGAACTTCTGGTTGACTGATCTTAATTATTGGGTTTTTTTCTATGGATTTTTTTACATTGTGTTTTAAAAATACATCTCAAATCTGGTTTAATTCTTTATGTACAAAGTACTGGTGTATTTAAATGTACAGTTAGTAGCCACTGATGTACTACTGCAGAATATTCCTGTTGATCAAGTAATGAGGTGTAGAGCCAAGCCTTCCTATGAAATTTTTGTCTTGAGTCCCTCATGTGATTTCTCTGGTGGTTATGGGCTAGGGTTTGTCCCTGAACTAAGTTGTTTGAGAGGTTTTTTGAAAGAGCTTACTTATTTTTATTACAGATTTTTATTACAGATTTTTATTAAAGTGTAAGATCATAACATTTCAGGTCATTAGTACTATAAAAATAATAAATCAGTAAAATCAGTCCATAAATTCAAAAACTTTTGAAGAGGTTGGTTGACAGACATGGAGTGATGCTTTAAGCTTTTATTTCCAGGGGAAGGCTAACACTGTGCAGCATTGTTGAAACATGTGTATGTGCTTTAAGAACTGCCAGACGCTTAGATCATGACAAATATTTGTTAATGAAAAATCAATGAGTGAGTGTTTTAGTGAATTAGTATAAAAATTAACATTATTCAGCATTTTTACAAATAATCTGGAAGTAAATATAAAATTGCCAATGATGAAATTTGCAGGTGATCCAAGATCAAAGGATCCATTGAGGCCAGAGCACTTAGTGATGCTGCTCACCAGTTAGGCCAGATCACCTGGGCTTTAGCACAGCCAAATTCAAAGTTGCACACCCAGGAACAAGGAACACTGTTATATCTGCTCACTGGGGATTATATTCTGAAAAGTGCTAACTCTGCATATGTGTGTAGATGGCTTGTGGGTCCCTGGCAAGAAATATATTGGAGGAGAGAACTGGAAGGTATGGAAATGCCAAGAACCCTCCACAGGATGGCATGTCTGACAAGAGGGATCGAATCAAGCCATGCCATCAGTCTTCCTTCCTCCACCTTGATGATACTCTTCATATCCAAGGATTGTGTTGCACAAAGGGTTTTTAATCAGTTCCTGAGTAAATCTAGGTCTTAGTTTTTGTTAGAGATGCACCATTACTTGTCCACTGTTCTCTCTCCAAGAATTGAAAAGAAATAGAAACACATATCTTGCAGGAGCTGATAAAAGAAGCCTAATGCAGAAAAGAGCTGGATTAATGCTTTTGCAGTTGAATATTGTACAGATATTTCTCTGGATTCCCTCCAGACTTTTTGATAAGAGATGATACCATAGTGGTAAATGCTGGGGCTGTATTCACAAAGGAGAACAACAGCAGAATTCATGGTTCTGTAACAAACCTAGTAATTTTTAGCAGCCAATGCATTAAATGTTTCATCTCATTGAGAGCCAAAATACTGAGTGTGTTACAGATGGTGCTATGCATACTTTTGGAAAGATGAATGACTCCAGCCCTAGCTGCAAATGGATAACTAATTAATTATTGCACAGTGAGTTCTTAATTAAGATAGAGTAGAAATTTACAGAATTAGATTTTGTGAATATTTTCACATGATAAACAATAGTTTTTAAGCATAGTATTGATTCACCGAAGGAAATTCACCTCTACCTGCAGAACATCTATGCTCCATGTGAGCTGACTTCAAAGGAGTGGTTAAATTCTGAAGAGGAATCATGGCTGGTACTCTCTACCTGTGAACAATTCTGAAATACACTCCTCAGGTGAAATCCTTTGTGGATCTGTGCATGTGGTTACAAACTGCCAGCCCCTATGCTTGGGCCAGGCAGGCTCTGTGCCAAGGCAGATCATTCTGACCTTAGTAGTGAGAGGAAAGGGATGTCTCTGTTCCTTGGGAGATGAAGTATCCAAAGAGAAGAGACAAAGGTCAGAAGAGCAGTTAAAATTCTTCCTTGATTAGCAGTATATATATATATATATATATATAAAAATCGATATAGCCAAATCATTGTCCAGTGCCATAGGCTGTAAGGTTAGAGTATAAACTGTGCCAGTATTAACTGCTGTGAATGGAAATGCAGATTTCTGGGGCAAAGAAGCAGAAGATGCATAGGACCAAGGGGAGAAAAGTGAGGGGCTGAGGAGTGCAATAGTCACTGTGCTGGCCAGAGTGGGGCAGGGAAACAGAACGTGGTGTAATTGTACCTTGTAAATATGAGAAGTTGCACTGAGGAAACGCCAGCTTTACCACTAGCTCTTTCTCCTTACTGAAACAGTCCACGCTCTGGATCCCTGTTGAGGCTAAAATAGCCTAGCAATAACAACAATAATGGAAAGGGTAACCACTGTGCTGCAAGCTGATCTGGAGATCAACCAGCTGTGTTTATTCCTGGTGAAGAATGTATAGGCTGCTTTCTGAAGTACCAGGGCTGCCGCCTCCTGAGAAGGTATGTTGGGTTTTCACGTACCATTACAGACACTGAGGGCTTGTTTGCATTTGCTGAAAATGTGTTTTATTAGCCTGGTTGCTTTCTTTAATGGAAACAAATATTTTGAAGTGGTTAATTTACTAGAATAAATATCATTCAGCAGTTTCCTAAACTCCCCGAGGTAAATAATACAGACATGGTAAAGGCCAGCTCTGTTATATTAATAATGGATGCTTGGCGTCCTCCTAGCCCAACTGTAATCTATTCATTCTACTTTGTAAAAGTGCAATTAGAGCTGAATTATAGTAATCAATAGAACAGCAGAATTTAGAACCAGAGAACATAAATAGAAGGAAATTTTGCACATAGGAAGTTTATTTGAGGTACATTGCAAAAGCTACTTTAATTAGATAGAATTTTAAATGATTGCAAAGGAGACTAGTTTGTAATTAATTTATACATTTCAGAGGTTCTCTTTTTAACCAAAATCAAATCCTCATCATTTGACTGAAATAATTTCTGTTCCTTTTACTTACCATGTCTCCCAGACGTGTGCAGACACTAATGACATGACTGGAAAAATGCAGTATGCTTGGGCTTGTCTAAACATCTACACCGTGGGCAGGGGAAGAGAACAGAGAGGGTGTGATGGGAAGCAGGTCCTTCATTTGGAAGAGTGATTCAGGAGGCTGTAAAAATGAGCAGTGTTAATGGGCACCTTGAAGAGGAACAGAGGAAAACTCACATGTGCTACAGGGAAGGGAAATAGAATCTGGCAGGAGAGGAATAAAGGAGACAAAAAGACCCCCACCCCCAAGATTCTGTAAGATTTTTGGATAAACATCCAAAAGGTAGATACTATTATAGAGAGAAATCTTAATAGTCCCCAGACTTCGGTGTAGAAAGAAGTGATAGAGAAGGAAAAGCCAAGAACACATTGTTTCATGTAATGAAAATAAAGGAGTTACAATACTGAGATGACATGGGCTACTGCAAGCCTATAGGCTATAGGTGCTGCCCTGCAGAGCTTGTTCTCATGTTGAAGCTCACACTGAACTATATCTTTCAGTAGCCTTGTGACTTAGGTAGACTCTGTGTGAGTTCTGTGCTGTCGAGACAAAAGCTGGATAATGTTCTCCACCCTTAGTCCCTGGTTCCTTTCACACCAATCTGTTAGTTTGCAATGGCCTTCCAAAATATTCATCCACTCTGGCAGCACAGGACACCAGACAGTCCTCTCCATGCAGAGGAGCTCTTCAGAGAGACAAGCTGCTAGCAGAGGTTGAGTCACAGGCTATGGCAAGCTGGATCCTGAGCTGGTGGGAGTCACTGAGAGACTGTCGATGTGAAAGCACAACACTGATTGCTAATATCAATAATCATCATCATCATATTCTCCTTCTCAAGAGTGTTGTAATGTTTGAGGTGAAATGAAGTGCTTTCAGTCATCTAGAAAGAGTGTAATGGCTCAATAATGTATTCCCTGTTGTGACTTCTGGACTTTATGCAAGGGCAATAAAAGCACAAAATGTGTTTAATTAAGGGAATAGGCCAATTTTATTGAATGAATGAACCAAATAAATAATGAAAAGTAAGACTATTAAGATTTTAGTCTAACTTTTCAAACACAATTTTCATTTTAATATTGAAATTTAAAAACAAAACATCTGTTAATTAATGCAATTAATTTGTTGTTAATGAAATTAGCTTTTATTTTTCTGGTGGCAATGGAGTATTAAATAGGAGCTACCGGCTGGGTAGGAGAAAGTTGCTATTTAAACTGAAGGAGATGCTTTCTTAGCTAGGGCTTTGCATATTTGAACAAGGAAGTTAAATAATTAAAGCTGTGTTTAAAACAATATATTTTCTTGGGAACCATTAGCCTGTCACTGTGTAATGTGTGTATCACTCTGCATGTGCAGTGTGTTATAATAATGCCTCCATCTTCCTCTTAAGACATATTGTCTTCTAATGCAACCCTCTCTAATGAGCTTATCCTGATAGCTGTCATGTGATACTGATTGCTTTCAGCAAGTATCATATACTTAATTATTTTCCTTTCCTTTCAAGGTATGATATAACTCAGATTCTCCATAGGTAGAGATATGCCTTCATATAGTATATAGTGTGCATTGCTTTTTATCAGCATAATGAAATGCATCACTTCCACTTCATGGAGTAGCAGAATGCTTATTGATTTATTGCTGTACCTATTTATGTTGGCTTATCAGAAAGGTGCTTCCAATGCATTAGCAAACCCTTGAAGTGCTTCTGGTAACAGGAAAAAGTGCCTGGGTACCTGTAAATAGAGGAAAGAAGGTTTGCAGTGTTACAGAACTTAGAGCAGAAGATTCCCCTGGTGCTAAGACCGCAGTGCCCTCAGCCAGGCTTATAGCTAACCTTGACCACAGGACAACTGTTTGCAGGGGAATTGAGCTTCTCTTTGGCCATGGCCTCCTGCCTTTTGCAGTGTTTCCTAAATGTAGGCAGCATACCTTCATTTTCTCACTTTGTTTACCCTGCATTGAAACAATTCCTCTTAATTCCTCTGCCTGAAGAGGCAGAAGCTGCTAGATACTAATGCTACCCTGCATAACAAGAATTAGACACTATAGTTGGTTATCAGTTTAAAGACTTCCAGAAGCTAGATCATTTAGGGTTAGGAAACCATTAAGATGTTGTAGCCCACCTACATTACATCTGGGTATCTGTTCTCTTGGAGGAGGAGAAGCAAGAAAATCAACAAAAAACTCATTCCTACAGTAATCTCTTCTGATTGAACTTGAGCACAGCACTGTATGCTACAGAAGAATGAATAAACTAATAGTAATAACAGAAGCTGATTGCATTGTGATGGGCAATAGCAGTAAATAGGCCTTGCACTGTGAACTAGAAACTCATGGCCAAACAAATAAGTCTAGATTCCCAGAGAGAGCATTTTCAGCAATCTATGGGCAATGACCCTCAAAATTGTGTATTCCAAAAAAATAATTATTTTCAGAAGTGCAGCCTTAGTCCTTAGTGTGCTTGAAAATAAGGTATTTGTGTTGCTCAATTGCACATGCAACCTATCATCAAATTTTCATCCCATTAAGAAATGCTGGTGTTCACAAATGAATGCTGTTCAGGACCCAGTCACATTAGCATGTATACTTTCTGTTCTTGCTTTGACCATCTACTCTTCCTGTTCTTTCAGATAAATAATGATTTTTTAATAATTTAGAGAAGAGTGTTTTAAGCCATTGAAAATGGAACTGGGACTTAACCCTTTGAGGACATACCTGCATAAGCTGTACCCATAGGTGTACTCCCCTTAGAGTGCACTGTTTCCTTTAGGGTGTTGGAACATCTGGTTTTGCATTTTCACATAACCCCCAAATTTTGAGCATGGATGCACACTTTTCTGCCCTTCAACAAAGGGAATATTTTTACAAATACTTGTTTATTTTTGTAGGACTGCAAATACATGCATGAAAAGCCAAGGTGTTGTTAGTTGTGAGCTCTCATACACATGGTTTCAACCTGAGTCAATGAAGCACTTAAGCAGATACTTCACTTTCAGTAATGTTTAGATTATTCTGAATTTACTCACCATTTGAATTTGGGGAGCTCTAGTACTCTTGCATTTAAAGAGGCTCAAATCTGTGGTTAAAATTAGGCATGTTTTGATTATATTTTTTCCTCCTGGGGGATTGCTACCTATCATCATGCTGACTATATTTGTCCTGAAAGAGCTTAAAAATTTACCTTTTTGTATACCCTATTAAGAAGTATGAAATGCCCCCACTATGTGCTTTTCCTGCCCTTTATCAAAGTCCACTGAACTTCCATGAGTGCAAAATATACTGAGTGCTTCCTTCTATTAATGTGACAGTCACAAAACTCATCTCTCTAATACACCCAAACACACCAGAACAGAGCATATTGGCATGTTGACTGTGCTGAGGTGTGCTTGTGGTCAAACATCAAACAAAACAGCAGGGGTCTGTCTGCTGTGGGTGTTCCTTAGGTAAACACCCTTAGAGCACACTGAATGTCAAGCAGAATGTCAAGTAAAATGGGTAATTTTAGTACTGGGTGAGCTCATAAGGTGCTGGTAGAACATAGACAGTGGTGACATTAACCTCAGGAGGATGATGAGATTCTGGCTCCCTTCCTCCACCTGTTTTTGACTGGTGGTCAGAAACCTGTTTCTGACAGGCCCCAAGATGGGCTGGAAATGCTCTAACTGGCAAAAGAAACTGGAAGAAGTTCAGCTGCAGGAGTATGGGTATACAAGGGAAGAGCAGCTCTCCTAGACCCTGTGGCTACTAAGAATCAATCCAGCAGCTGATCGGCATCTACTGTTCTCCACACACACACAAATAATACATAAATGTATGCAAGTATCACCCTTGTTCTCTATAGAGATTTCACTAGAAAGATTTCAGCTACAAAATGGGAAATAATTAATTTTCTAGGTAAAAATGAGCTATCCACATCCATACATCAGCTCTGTTTGGGTGTTCCTTCCCCAGTTTGTAGTACATGCTGAAAAATAACCCTAAACAAAGAGACTGCTATTCACTGGTAACTGAAGAAATGACATTTATTTTAGCTGAATATAATTTTCTTTATAAGATTAAACAAAAAAAAAATTAATAGCTCCCAAGAATCTTTTACAAAACCTATCAGAGGAAACATCAGAGCCCGCTAATTCCAATGTTATGCTTCTGAAAATCAGTGTGAAATAGTAACATTGAAATTGAAATAGGTTTTTGTGGTAACCTTTAAAATAATATGAAATATTATTGAGAAATAAAGTAAAATGTGTCCAGCCATATTGTATAGCAATAGTAATAATAATAACAACAACAACGGCAACTGACATCAGTTAAAGGTACCTTTTGGCTCTAAAATCTCAAGTCCAAATCTTACCACATGTTAAAAGTATTAGCAAATAACTGTTGCTGGAATTCTGGCTTATTTTGTACCAGCAAAATTTATAGAAATCTTCCTCTTATTAAAGATGCTGCATTAATGACTGTTTAGCAGGGCATACTAACTTTTCTAATCACAGATTTAGAGGGTGGGTTTTTTGATTACCCAGTGATAAAGATTGAAAGAGGCACTTGCATGATCAGTCATGAAATAACCCCATGGAGTGTCATAGAACTTTTAAGACCTAGAGTATGGGTTGTGTTATGTTTTGATTTCCCTTTGTGTACTTAAAGTTGGCCATTTTCTGTAACAGACTGAAAAATCAGTTGAGCTCGTTTCCAAGTAAGTGAATTTTGCATTCTGCAGTTTTTTAGCACACCTTTATGTTTTCTGAAGGTGGAAAAGAGGGAAATTAATCAGGCAACAGCTCAGAGTTTTGCTGTCTTTCTCTTGTAATGTTAGATCCTGTTTGTGTATGCTGATCACTTGCTTTCTGGTTTTCCCTACTAACTTGTTAGTAACATACTTCCAAGAATACACCTTCTGTCATTTACTCATATTTTGGGAAAACACTGGGTACAAAACAACTGTTAAAGAGAAAATGATATTTGATATGCACGGGGAGCTACCAGTTTGTTACATACATCTTATTGTGTATACTAGTAAATCTATATAATTGAAATCTCTCAAGACACACAGAAATATATGGAGCTTTAAAATGCAAAGTTGCATGATACAATTTGAAGTAGTATGTATTTATCACAAAGCAATTAAATATCTTGGAACGTTTATTCCAAAATTAACTTGGCATATTAATTTAACATGAAAACAGTGATTTAATGAAATCTTCAGAGAATTAGTATCTGCCCTTTGAACAAGTTATCTAAAATGCCATTTTATTATGCAAAGCCATGTAAAATAAATTGCATTCAAGCAGTGGTTCTGAAAGTAGCTTATTGTAACTTGATGTTCATAAAGAAATGACATAAAAGATCTGGGGATCACTGCTTTGCTTTCAAGCTGGGAAAAATTAAGCAAAAACAGTCTTTCATTTGAAAATAGCTAATTTGACATGGAGATAATTATCTTGGTACTTTGAAATGTGATTAACTCTAATTATAGCTGGAAAAAAACCCTATAGAGAGCAGTGAAAACAAAATCTAAATGTGGAAGGATCGGTGTGGACTATCATGTGTGATTCATGTGACATGGTGTAAGACAGTAGCAATCCTCTTGAAAAAATACACAACCCTGTCCTCAAAGTAGAAATTCCTATTTGTGGACACAGTCACCTGTCAGCTTGAGTAACATGAGCAGTGCTTGTCTAATGACTGACTTCTCTGACTGTGTGTGAGTGTGCATAAACAGGCACACACACATACACGAATTGGGTGGGCACCCAACCTCTCGTAACTCTTGCTTTGTCCGTGGATAATCCCACTGTGAGCCAGGTCAGTTTGTGGGTCCCAATAAAGGGATGCAGAAAGGCCACCCAAGCAAGATAGTGGATACTTTTCCTTTTGCTGAATAAAGAAAAAACACCATTCTCCCAATTACATTTGGTAATTATTTTGAAATGCAAGGTCTAGTTTTATTGAATAGCTAGTAATATTCTGTGTGGATTGAAGTTGTCTTCAGTGTTTAGTTTCCTTTAAACTTAATGAATTGCTCCTTTCACTACTGTTTTCTGACAGTGACATACACAAGCAATTCCTATATTATGCTGTATGTTGGGTTTGCTTTTTTTTTTAAGCATTTCTGGATATTTGTTGTAATCCATAGATTTAAACCAGGGATTGTTTTCTTTGGCTATGGTGACAGATAGATGCAATAGTACATTCAAAGAAACCAGTTTAACACTTCTCAGATGAAGCACTGGTCAGGGAGAGGAAGCCAAGACGACTGGCTGTCATCCCCTTATGCATATCTCACAAAGATGTGGCTGGCTTTCCATTTAAGGAAAAGTCCTCATATTCTTGTTTTATGGAAAATAGTAAATAGGGTTGTGGTTTTATAGTTGCTGTGTCATATAAAGCCCTATACCTTTTCCTAAAGGATCTGGCAATTTTAATAGTTCCTTATGGAATAATGGATGCTGTGTGGATTACTAGTTGTTTGTGTTGTTATCAGTTTATCATTCTTATCAAACTGGCTTTTGAACTGGCAATGGGGTGTTTTCTGTTACCTTTTTAGTCTATTACCTCAAAATTGGTTGCTGACATTAGTTTCATTAAATATTCATGTTCTTTAAGTTCCTTTATCAGTTTGTTGTGGTGGTGTTTTTCTTTTAAATGAAGTTGGTTAAGGCTTGGTTTCGGTCTGGTTTATATCCATATGAAATTTACTGACTGATGTGTTTGTGCAGTCATGTAGGATATGGCTCCTGGGCTCTGACCAGCTTGGCTTTGCTCTCTGCTCCAGTGCAATCTGCTGGCAGATCAACTACCCTTAAAAATTATCTCCAAAGCTGCTGTAGGTTTCATCTCCTTATTTTTCATAATGTTATATTTTTCTTTCTCTCTTTTTTTTTCCTAAATTTTCTGAGAGCAAATCAAGTTGAGACTTTTCAGGCAGTGAGATGATGATCCCAGAGCTGAGTGTCTTGACAGTGCTTGAGGACTGAGAGCAATGCACCCTGCTGCTGCTGTGTGTATAATCAATGATGCACCTACAAAAAAACACCAAGCCCCTTGATTACAGCCTTGTAATTCATATTCTGTTTGTGACCTAGGAAAGGGGATGCTGGGTTTCTAAACTACTCTGTTATTCTCTTCAGTAGGTCTAATAATTTCTGAAATGCACAGAGATAAATCTTTTCTAATTCCTTTGGATTTCATTGTATTTGTGTTAATCATGATGAATTCTTTCAGTATTTAAGAAAATAAATTGTCAATTAGCTTTTATGGGGAATTGTACATTATGGGTAGTCATCAGTCTGGCATTATGTCTTTATTTGTAACTATGTTATTAAAACATACAGTAATTTGCTTTTATTATAATTTATCTAAAAGCCAACACAAGTTTCAAAATAATGTGAGCTTTGGAATTATAATTAGAGAATCTTTTATTAGTAATTGTTTCATAATACAATGTTACTGTTCAGAATTAATTTGTGTGAAGAAAATTTAGTTAATATATTAGTTACAGGAATCAGATAGCTTGCTATATTCTTTTATAAATGCTTTTTTAATAAATAAATGCAGAATAACAACTGTATTAACAAGATTTAAATGAGTAGATAATCATTCTAAGGTAAATAGGCTTGATTAAATAATGATAATATAAATTAAAAAAAAACCAACCTTCTTTCTAAAACACTGGACCAGTTCCTACAAATTTGTATTACCAGATTCTTGTTCCCACTTAAGCTGGAGGTTGGTACCATACTGTGAGATTGGTTCAACGTTTATTTAACTATTTTCCTCCATAAGCAACTTCATTGACCTAACAGCTGATTTGTTACGAAGTGGCACATCAGTATGCAACATTAGCAATAATTGTTATTAAGCAAATGGGTGCACTGTTTTCTAACTGCTTTGATTAAAGGCTGTGTGCTGGCTCGTTGTGACAGGCTCTGTTTAAAGGACTGCTTTGAAGACATTAAGGTAAACTGTGGTGGGTACAAGCTGATTTCATTACTGCAGCTAAAACTGGGAAAAATTCAGGGAAGTCATGATATTCTGGATACTACTACCTGTGATGGTTGGGATAGCAGGGACACTATCCAAAGGCCACAGTAAAAATGAAGAATTGATGCAGACCCAAATAGTATCCTGTGCTGAGATATTTCTCTTTACTCTTGGTTATATCAAAGATCATCATCTTGCTCAGAGATAATTGGCCACAGCTTTAATTACAGAGCAGCCAAGTACCAATAATCTAAAATATATGTAAGTTTTAAAAGTCTATATTCAAGTTTTAAACCTTTTTGCTTATGAGGAACATTCCTGCTGGCCTTTTCCTGTCTCATTTGGGAGATGAAATGTGAGCTCTGGAATTGGCTTGGCTCTGAGGGAGCCATTACAATTGCTGTTCAGATCTCTGGATTAGGTGTATTTTAGAATTATTGTATTCCATTCAGTGGAGTATTTTAGTGTAGGTGGTGCAATGTGAAATCAGTCTGTATAAACCTTGGCTCTATAAACATTTTTATGCTGAAATCTCTATAGTAATAATAACAATAACATTACTGGTAACTGTTGCCCACTATATATATAGGGTACTTTATTCAAAGAGCTCTAAACACATCTGTAGAAGTCACATCATCACAGATACCATAAAATAAAGGGCAGATTATTGCTACTAATAATTACCAGTGCCACTGAGCTCCTTGCTCTCATTAGAGCATGAGAAATACTCTGTGGGGTCATGGCTGGCCCACCCTACCTACAGCATCAACCAGTAGCAAATACTGTTGGAAAGAGCACAAGAAAACCACAAGACTAGAGTTGTCTTTCATGAGTTTACAGTCCCAGTTCCCAGCAGGCATCTGCTCTAGGCTTCCCTGGAACCAGAGTTCAGACTCTGGAGCGTTGTGTTCAGAAGCTACTGATGGACCTTCCTCTATAGTTTTTTATTTCACTTGTTAAAGTGCCTGGGTTTTTGGTAGGGATTTGTCCCAGCCAGCAACTAAGCACCTCACAGTCCCTCTCCCACTCTCACACCCCACCCCCATCTCCCTGGGTGGGGTGGCAGGGAGGGAATTGGAAAAGTGAGAAAACTCACAGGTTGAGAGACAGTGTAACAGGCAAAGCAAAAGCCCCACACACAGGCAAAGTAAAATACAAATCCAGTCCCCACTGCCCATCAGCAGGAGTTCAGCCACCTCCAGGACAGCAGAGCTCTGTCATGGGCAGTGGTTACTTGGGAAGACAAATGTCATCACTCTGATCATCCCCCTTTCCTCCTTCTTCCCCAGCTCTGTAGGTGGAGCACACTGCCATATGGTATGGGACACCCCTTGGGGCAGCTGTCCAGCTGTGTCCCCTCTCCAATCCTTGTGACCCCCTCAGCCCACTTGCTGGTGAGGTGGGGTGAGGAGCAGAAAAGCCCTTGGCTCTGTGTGAGCGCTGCTCAGCAGTAATGGAAACATCCCTGAGTTATCAAAGCTGTTTCCAGCACAAGTCCAAAACCCAGCCCTGTACTGGATTCTGTGGAGAAAATTATCCCAGCCAAAACCAGCACAAAATTTCTGACTTCCCAACATTCTGAAGCAATAATATCATGTGTAACCCATGTTTCCTTAATTTTGCTTTATATTTGTTGTTTGATGATTATTTTCTGCATGCATTTTATTCCTTCTTTACTCTGTTCTTTGTTGTTACTTTTGGAGATGATCTGAATGATGTATTGGAAAGATTTAACATGTAGCTGAACAGTGTCTGGGTTGTGGTAGATGGGCTTCATCTGGAAATCACAAAATTCTCCTCTGCTCCTTGAAATACATATGTTAAAAAGTAGTGTTAGTCAGGTGCCTGTGCAATTGGAGAGCTGTACAATGGTTCCTGAGCACCTACCCATCCCCTTATTCACCTTCTGTGTGCAGAGAGACTCATCCAATTACAAGCTAGCAAAGGGAGTGGTACTAAATACTGCACTGGCAGAAGATGTAGTGTCCTTAAGGTCTCTGTTAAGTACTTTGCTTGCTATATCCTTCTCTGATTTGTACTGCATGAAGCATGAGTTTAAAAGCATGTAAATTCAGGTCAGTCACTGATCAAATTCCCAGAGAGAGGTGAGTGTGAATCCATGTCATACGTGCAGAGCCTGTGACACACTATAGCCCGTATATTGAGCTGGCCAGAGCTGGACTGCATCAGTGTAATCAAGGTTCCAAGTTCCAGGTTTCCATGCTGTTCTGCAAGCCATCTTGGGAATGGCCATTCCTTCTCAGACAATGTCATTCTGTTGGGTTAAAATGGTCACAGGGGAAAGGACGAGAGCTTCTCTGCAGTACCAAATGTTGTGTCTAGATAGCCAATATGTCACAACAAAATTACCCTTCATAGCTGAAAGAAAATGTGACTTTCAACCAGCATGACTGAAAAATGGTATGTACAAGTAGAGGTGTTTGGCAGAATGAGTTGGATATACCAAAGATTAGTACATGAATGAAACAAACTATGCTGCATATAGAGGGGTTTCTGTGGTTACACTGAAGGACACTAGTGGAGAGTCAGAGATTGGAGGCGAGTGAGTGACAAGCTAATCTTGGCCTAAATAAAATATGAAGCAAGAATATGAAAACACTGAGACTTACATTCTCACAGAGTGAGATGGAAGAGTTTTATCAAAAACTACAATTAGTTTTCAAAAACATCCCTAAGCCATGACTTCATTGTGCAGTTTTACAGACTTCAAAGCAGTGTGTCATTTAGGGATTACACACCGCAGTGTAACTGGGATATGGCTCAGAAGAAGATAACGATAATAGCAGTCTTTAAGATGCTTAGATGAAAGTGTTTTTATAAACATTAGTTAAATGAGTTGCTAAAGATAATTCCAGTCAAGGACTTCAATATTATTTAATTGCTGTAATTTATTGCAAACTAGAAATATCAACAGATAAAAGTAGAAGCTTCCAAAAGCTGCACTGGAAACAAGGGTGGCTTTGCAACTTAGACTGGAGAATATAAGATAGAGACCAAATATGTGCAGCATTTGGATTTCTTTTCACTCATGAAAAACTGATACTGATAAAACTAATTACAGAAGAAAATAGGAAAAAACCAGTTCTCTATTGTCCAAACAAATACAAATCAGTTAAAAAATATTCCCTTAAAGGTCATCTTGGTAAAGACAGCACAACAGCAGCACACATGAAGCTGCCAAAAATGTTAATAGATTGTATCTCACCTGGGAGAAACATATTGATGATAGCCTGCTGACAAAAGAAAGGCAGCCAAAAATACACACCATGGGACAATTTCTTCTGCCTGAGCTTTTGGCAAGGTAAATGGAAGGGAAAATAGCTTGAAATATCATGAACGTGATGGGAGGAAATGCAATCACAAATTCAAGAGATTTTAGGTGGATAAATCTTCTCCTCCAAAGGTACAGGGACAGTGACTCTGGCCATGTGTATGCAGAGTGGCTTGGGCAATCAGGAAATCCTAACTCATTACTGTTCATTTGTTTTGTCCCTTAAGATTGAAGCCCCACACCACTGTCAGATTGGTACATAAAATGTGAGTCAGGCTACTCTTGTACCTGTAGAATGACCTACTGCTGTGTGCTCTATGTTTCACTTGCTACAACCTATTTCATGCTTACTTTACATTTCTTGCAAGGTATTTATGCTTTCTTTGTGATAACTACTGGCTTAATTAAGCCAATAATTATTTATAGGCTGATGGGCTCTGTAAATAAAGCCTGCTGAATCCATAATCACAAGCTAGACCATGACTCCACAAATATACTGCTAATCTTCCAGCCATCTTTTAACCTATATAGTTGATCAGTCTTTTTGTTTTTCACTGAGGTTATGAGTGCAGCTAAAGTGAAGGGTCCAGACTGTGTAAGTGTGCTTATAGTGCAGAGCCCATGGACTGTCACTCCTGTCTACGAGAGAAGCTGATGGATGTGATACTGCAGAGCAGGTGACCTGCTGGCATAAGTGGAAGTATGTTTGCCTGGGAAATGAAATGAACTGAAAGTTAGAGAGGAGAAAAAATTTGGAAGATAAATAGCACCAGCAATGGCAACCTCCAGTGACCTCAACAGAGCAGCCCAGAGATGACAAGAAATTCAGGCTGAAAAACGTTGGTGATTTATAGACTGTGTGTAAGAACGGCCCATATCTACTGATACAAACTACAAGTAAGAACAGATTATCTGTCAAAATAGGAAACTTTCTCCAAAAACAAATGTTTCTGAAAAGATATTGGTGCTAGGTGAAATGATCTTTGTCACAGTCGGTTAAATAAAATTATCCCAAACAGCTCTTCCATTAGGTTAGAGATGTAAGTGGGACAAGCTGAGCAGCAGTGTGATTATGGCAAAAAATAAGAAAAGGTGGATGAATGTTCAACTGTTTGAAAGCTGATCTAGAAAAAACCCTAGTAAAGACTAAATTATCGCATTCTAAGAGTCTGAAATATACTCATTTGCATGTACTCTATATATACATTTATGTATAGGTAGTTTTTTCCTCTTCTCACACCATAAGGCAAGAGGTGATCTATCAGACATGTCAGTTACACCTTAGGAGATAATAGCAATGTTTTAATTAGAAGCAACATGAATGTTTTGAAGCAGTTGCTCATATTTTTAATCAATGTCAAATACAGTGGCTAGGAGAGCATCATCTTTATTTTGTACCATGTTCCTATGCAAAAATATTAGAACAGGAGAGAAAATAGTGGCTTCTGCTTGTGGGAACATTAAAGTCCAAATAAAAACAACTAAATTGAAGCATATTACAAGGGTAAAAAGAAAATCATATTGATGTAAATATGCAGTCTTTTTATCAGGCAGTCAAAATTGATGTCATCATAAGGCGATGAAAATTGCCAGGTCAGAATTTGTCATGCTACTGTAGTTACTTCAGTAGGAAATCTATGGCCCACATCTTGACATGTCTATTGAAATCTAGCTTGCAGGAAACCTCAATAAACTTCAGGCCTTTGAGATATATACAGTTCCAGGCAAACTGCTGGGAAAGCTACCGAGACTCTTGATATTTCAGTACTTAATTCAAAATCACAGTTCAGTTGGAACTGAAAATGGAGGAGGAAAAACCCAGCTGTAGCCTGTCACAACTGGCAGGCTATTGGATATGTGAGGGTGATGTCCTACAGGTGACATTTCAGACCGAGATCTAAAATACTCTCACACTAGTTGCAATCCAAAAGGAAAGCTCTTTTTATTATTATTTTTTTCAAAGATCAATGTTATCTAAAGGGTGCTGTCATCAGTTGCCAGCTTGAGTTATGCACAACAGATGTGGTTACAAAATAAACTGCTTGGTGACCTCCTTCTCCTGGCCCAAAACCAGAATAATAAAAAGCCCCAATGCTCTTAACCTATGAAATAAAACTTACCTCATTTAGCTGCTTCTTTCTGGTTCTTTCACTTCTTCAAGCATAGCCAAAAGATGCTAATTTCTGTAGATGCAAAGTCTGCTCATTCAGGATATGTATTCGTGTGGTTTACATTATGTTTTTAAGTGTCCTTTTTTAACCACTAAATTCCCATATATATATAATATATCCTGGACCCTCTAGGAAATGATGCATTTCTCCATAGCTCTTTTGACTGTCCTAGGGCTGTCCAAACCCATGGTTCTCTGCAGGAAGCTGGCACATTTTATTTGTGATAGGAACTAGAGGCTGACAAGTATCACAATTACTTGCAAATTATAGGACTGCTTGCATGAAAATTTGGAGTTCTGTTACCCTGTTACAGGGTGGGAGTAAAACAATTCAGTCTGACACTATTAGATTGCTTGCAGAGAATTATGTACAGAGTCCTGCATACTGGTGATTTTTACTATGATCTTTTTGCTGAAGCCAGCCCAAATACAGGCTCATGCTAGGTCCTGAAGCAGGAGCAGCTATCGTCCGTGCCGCCTGCTGATCCCAGCGCTGCCTCTCAGCATGGGAAAGGATGAACTCTTGGGGAGAGGCTGTTCAGTAGGGCCTGTTGTGACAGGACAAGGGGTGATGGTTTCAAAATAGAGGGAGGGAGATTTAGATTGGATATTAGGAAAAAGTTCTTTACTGTGAGAGTGGTGGAGCACTGGAACAGGTTGCCCAGGGAGGTGGTGGATGCCCCTGGATCCCTGGAGACGTTCAAGGCCAGGTTGGATGAGGCCCTGAGCAACCTGATCTAGTTGGGGGTGTCCCTGCTTCTTGCAGGGGGGTTGGACTAGACGACTAGATCTAACCCTAGATTAGGGTTAGAAACGACTCCTCTGGGAGTTGTTTCTAACCCTAATCATTCTATGAGTCTATGATTCTAAGTCATAGTACAGTTGCCAGTTCTGCAACTGGTTGACAAAAAACATCAGCCATAAGTACTGTGTAATATTGCTAAGTGTGGAAGTTCTCTTCCCCTACTGATTCTGCTGCCATTTATAGACAAAGTAGATTCCTCCATCTCACATCTCACATTTCTAACTCCTGTGAAGGCCAGGTAAACACAAGTTATGTATGCCTCTTTGGTGTGGTTTAATTCCAGAATTACTTCTTTTTAATTACTAATGCTGAAAAAAGTAATATTGTGCATGTAGTAAACAATATGGTACATTACATTTTGCATATGCATTACTAGAACAAAGTGATGTCATAATTAATGTCTCGAGGTTATTACAACGTTATAATGCTAAATAGTCCATGACGAAAATATCTCAGAGATGTGACACAAACTTGTTGCTAATTCTGTTAGGACAATAAATGCTATCAGTTGTGTTTTCTTCCAGTGAGCCAAGTTCTAATCTGTTATTTCTCTCTTGCATTTCCTTAGGTGCTAGTCCTAGTTACATTAAACAGTATAACAATATAACTCTAAAGAGCCAGACAGAAAGTCCATAGAGCTCTGTATCCTAGCTCTAACAGTGGCTATAAGCAGATACTAGGGAAAAAATGTGAAAATAAAGCTGCATTCAGTGGTATTTTGTCTGACTTCTCAGTATAGCTGATTGTTCTGCTGAGCTGCTAGATGTGTGCAGAACAATTCTCCCTTTAAAACACTAATATCTAAGTAATGTTAAATATAGCTGCTGGTTAATGTTGCTTAGTCATCACCTGTGTTTCTCACAGCATGATCTCAGAGAGAGATCAGACTCTTGGCATCTCCTGGGGATGCTTGGAGTGAAAGCGTGAAGTTGATGGGGTGTGGGTGCACTACCGGTTCCAAGCGTCCACCCTGAACACCAACCCAAACCTGGCTTCCTCAGGGATCAACAAATGACTCCTCTTGGGAGGCTTTATCATATCTAAGTCAGACTTGGAATCTCAGTGCCTTTCTGTAGGGTTGGCCTTTAAATTCATCTGGCAGGATCTGAGCCTGTTGTAGTATGGGCAACAACCAGTTGTGCCTGACCAGTTGCTTCAACTGCAGCAGCTTTGTGTTGTCTGAATCCATCTCTAAACAAGGGAGAAAGCAATCCAACAGCTTTCTTTTTTTCATGAGGCACAAAAACTTTTTTTTACTCTTTTGCCCGATTCCCAGGAGTATGGAAATGCAGAAAGGGTGTAGTTTTATCTTGGGAGTAGTTACCAACTTTGCAAGCAGTATACGTATATATAAAAAATGAATATATGTGTGTATATATTTATATGTACATGTGTATATATGTGTGTATATGTATATATGTGGTTTTTTCTCTAGAAATACAACACAATGGTCTCATTTTAGAAGTTGAACTCTTAGCTGAAAACTGAAGTTCTGAAATGTTAAGGTCAATATTTCCTTGTAAGCTTTACGTGACACCATTTTGTGTCTGTGTATAATGCTTCTAATTACATAGATACATTCTTTTTTTGCTTTTAGTGCATAAAAGGTCTTGCCTCTTCCTTTAAAAAAACACCCTTTTTTCCTACAAGAATAAAGGCTGTTATAATGGATAGTTACAGTAGTTTTTAAAATGTCATAATTATTTGTGAAATAATTTGTCAAATGTGGCATATTACATTTGTGACTCACTGGTGGGTTCTTGGACAAGTAATTATTCCTTTGACAGCAGTAGCCATTGGAAGTATTGGCCCTCCACTAAAGAACAGAAAAGGAGACTAAGGTTTTGAAATGCCAAATGATATTGTTTTGATTTTAGTATTTTTAATCCTCTACCTGAAGAGTTTTTTTATTAAATAAGCATGAACTCTGATTGCTAACTTCATAAAAATTGTTTTGTTCTACAGAAGAAATTAATTAAATTGAAGAGACAGATCCATAGCTGCTGCTTGTACGCAGCTCCTCTGGCACAGGTTTGTCTTACAGCTTCACTGATGAAAATGTCAGACCATGATGCTGATCAACCTGGCCCTAGACTTGTCCTTGCTTTTGGCTCCTGCCACCCTACCACCACCACACAGAGCACAAGGTTGCTTTACACAAACGTGAAGAAATTAAATTAAAAGAAATGGTGTAACACATACAGTTCATAACGTTCTGACTAACCTGAGAACTTCTGTAGTAGTCATCATGGTCTTTCTTTCACTGAATTGTTGGGAGAAAATGCAGCCTGTATGCATAAACATTCTGATTAATCTTATCTACAACTTCAGCTTCAGCACAGCTATCATCAGGTATATGTGAGGGTAAACATTCCAGACCCAGGGAATTGTGACTGTATTTTCTGTGTCACAGGTGGAGGAGCACATTAATACAGTGCAAAACAAACATTCACAGAACAGTAAACTGGAATCACAAGAGTTTGGTAGTTGAGGTGGGGTTTTTTGGGGTGTGAGGGTGTGTGGTGTTGTTCTGGAAAGAACATGTAGTAGTTCTCCTCATGTAGTGCAGGAAATTGTTAGCTTTGATCTGTTCTGGTAGAACTGACGCTGTTTAAAAGATCTGTCCTGGGCTGCATTTGTTTCTCCATGCCTGCAGAGTGAGCATCAAGGTAAGAGAGTTCCAAGTTTTGGTCTTTACTTGAGCTTAGTGTACTGGGAGTATGAAATAATTTACATACATGATTCAGACTTCAAGTATCTTCAGTGGCAACACCACCTTTTGCTATTTCTAACATTAGAGAGTAGTCCAGACTGAGTGGTTATGATTTACTTTTCTACCCTCTGCCAAACCCAGCTTTTCCTTCTACTTCCTTCTCGACTTGGTTCTTCAGGAAGTGTCACAAATTTTCCAGTGACTGAGCACCTGATCTGATGTGTAGTAGGCATAAGGTCAAGCCTTATCTGCAAGTACAAAAACCTCATTTTGTATTTCTAACATGGCACACTTATTTTTGTTGTCCTAGAATTGCATTGTTACCACCCTAGGTAAATAACTATAAACTGCCTCTGAACAATGTAAAGAGAGTTTCCTTTCTACTTAGGTTTTTAATTTACTTTTCCCTTCAGTTCCTTTGAAACCAACAAAAAAGATGCAATGTAAGGAAAAGGATACTATGCTGAAATTTACTTGTTAGGAGTTCATAGGAGTATCTTTCCTATTCCCATAATGCAGTAATAACCCCCCAAATAATGAAAATATGTGGTACTTAGGAAGAAATAGCTTTGTAGTTCAGTGTCTATCTTGAGGTAGCAGCACTTCACAAACATTTTCTAGACCTGCTGTAGTATCTCTTTGATTAGACAGACTACAAGTCAGTACACAAATAAATACACATTACTGTAAGTCAGGAACAAGTACTCACTCCGAGTTTTTATTAAAATTGAACACAGAGAAGTATTCTGACATACTTCTGGTTGCCAATCTAGACAGCTATGTTTTCAGGATTATCTGGTTTTACAGTATTCCAGAGTCTCCGTTAATCCATTTAAACGCACGTTCACATGAACACGAAAGTGAGCAACCGCTTCAGCATTTAGCCAACAACCACTAAATCATCACTAACAAACTGGTAGGTTGGAACCTCGAGATTATAGGGAGCAGGCCCTTTCCTGATTCTGCCAGAGGCATCGTAATGGGACCCATGGCAAGGGCAGTAATAACCGCCAAAATCTCCAGAGTTAGCAATGGGTACACAACCAAGATGAGTGCAGACACCTACTAGTATGACCCATTCTGGTTTCTGTACTCTGTCTAAGTCATGCTGTGGATCCCTTAGTGTAGACACATCAACATTAGCTTCCTGATTAATCTCTGCCTGGGTTCTGTGACGCACAAAAAGGGGCTTCCCTCTCCATTTGAAAGCCATGTTCTTGCCTTCTGGAATGTCAGATAGCTTGATCTCGATCTTCGACAACGCCAGCACATCAGCCGAGGCACTCAGGCTGGAAACGAACTGGGTGACCACGTTCTTAGCAGCATACGCAGTCACTATGCACGTTGTGGCAGTCACCAGGTAAGAGAACCCTTTTCTAGCATCACTGCTGCCTTGAGAAGATGTGGTGGCATCTAGCACATCTTGACGACGATAGGCAGAGAAGTCAGGCACCGTGACATCATTATGGACGTAACGAACACTGGCAGGTGCTGCAAGAAAAGAAGAATGAAATTACAACAAAATGTTCTGATGCACTTTAATTAAACTTTTTAATTGGATTTATGTAACGATGGGTAAGTTATTCCAAAGTCTGGGTAAGATTCAGATATGTTTCAATTTTAAGTTGTAGGAAAGTGGTTTCTAGAAATATTTCTGGTAGATGAACGGGTGATTCATGAAACTGTTCACTCAAAATTACATGAAGCCTAATAAGGGTGCAGAAAAAAACTTGAGCTGGATACCCTAAGACAGACCTGTTTTCCATTCATGTTTCCCTGAAAAAAAAAACTATGAAGAAGTTTGGTTAGCTTGTAGCTTAACATGTCTTATCTTTCCTTTGGCTTAAGTACCATCTATGCCTTTAATGATCTTAAGTGTGTAAACTATTTTTAAGATTAAAAACATCAGGCACTCCCTCATTAAACTGTTGTCAAAGGTAACTTCCCCTGTAAATATTTTTTTCAACAGAGAGTCCCCTGTTTGCCAGGCCCACTTCATAGAAGGATTTAGGTATAAAGCTACAACTAATTGTCCATTCCCCAGTTTTCCAAATGGGAATCCCATGTGAAACCTATGTGCTGAACTAATGACATGTGACAGCTAATAGGCCTCCTATCAGTTTCTCTAGCAAAGGAAACTTACTTTCCTGAATGAGAATCTGCAAACCACAGAAAAGAACATGCCAAAGACAGAACATATTGCTGGCCAAAGTGGAACCTCTGTTATTTGAAAGAAATAGTTACTCTCTATATTTTTCTTAGTGTTTGTCCCAAACTTAACAGAGGTTAATAAAAACTATTTTCTGAAAGTATGCACAATTTCTCTCTAGAATTTCTGTGCAGTATAATATGGACAATATATTTTTTTACAAGTAACTCAGCATAGAGAAGGTATTTGCTGTAGCATTTTAACTGCATAGAAAAATTCAGATTAAACCATACTAATTTATTTCAGTATAAAGACTGAAAGCACAAGCAATATGATTTACTTGTAAAAATTCCTCATATTCAGTGAAGAGCATGTTTAACATTCGTTAGAAGTAAGAATAGCACTAACTACCAGCTGCCTTAGTTAGAGGTTTGAGGATTTTCACCTGAACCACGGTTCAGGTCAGGTGAAGTACGCAGTGCTAATCACTAACATTTTCACCTGAACCTCCAAGCCTTAACCCCAATAACCCCTCTGTAAAGGGTATGGAGCAAATGCTGCTGCGTGCCCAGCCTCAGCAGATCAGGGCCGTGGTTCTCCACTCCATGCAAACCAGGCTGTTACAGGGGGAAGCACTGCCCTTTGCCTGGGAGTCAGGTCCTGCATGAACACGGTGGGACTAACTTAACCTGGCCGATGTTGTCTGACCACTGCCCGGACTGGGGCATGCCAGTGGAGGAAACAGCGATGTGCCTGGCACAGCGAGCTCACTGCAGGAGCTGCTATTTCTGCCGCAGCAATGTCCCTGTCCCTGCACATCTCTGCTCTGACCCCCCTAGCTGAACTACACCTTACTGAACTCCCATCCATCTTCCCAAGTGCGAAATAAACACCCACCTGGCGGCCATCAAACGGAAGCAAGCTTCCCAGCGCCCGGTAAGCGGTCACACAGGTGTGACAGTGTGACGACAATCTGCGTTCTGATTATTGCCTTTAAAAGCACAAGTCAGAGCCCCTTCCCCAGCTCCCGCCTCAGCCTGCCCGGCCGGACCCTGAAGGCTGAAGCGAGTCCTCTCTGTGCCTCACTCCCCCCTCGGGCCTAGCAATGACCGCGGAGCCGCCGGCGGAACTCCCAGCCCGCTGCCCCAGGCCCGGCGCTGTCCCGGCACCCACCCGCGCTGCTCCCCCGGGCCCCGGCCCGCGGCGCCCCGACCCCCGCACCGTTGAGACTGGCGCCGGCGACAAGTGCCCCCCGGGCCAACTGTCCGCATATGGACTCCCGGCAGAGCAGAGGTCGCTTCAGGTCCAGCGGCACCTTCTCGGCCCGGCGCGCCACGGCCGGCGCCAGCGGCTTCAGCGGACCGGGCACAGCGTGCGCTGCGGCTGACAGGTAGGGCGCGAAGGGCCCGGAGCGGGCGGCCACTGACAACATGGCGGCAGCTGCTCAGCCGGTCACCGCCGCGACCTTCCCGCTGGCGGCAGACTGCGCGCGCGCCCCGGCGTCGCGCCGTGCTGGCGTCATGACGCCGTTGCGTGCGGTGCGGGACGTCACGGTGCGGGACGTCACGGTGCGGTTCCCGGCTGGGCTTCCCTGTGCCGCGGGCGGTCCCGGCCTGACATCGCGGCCCCACCGTTGACGCAGCTGCCCTCGGGCCGCGTGGCTGCGGGAGGAGACCGGCGGGAGGGCCCCGCTCCGGCGTGGGGCGTGTCGCGGGGGGAGCAGCGCGCTGGGTCTGGTGGAGCTTGCGGGGAAAATAGGGCGTGGGGGAGCCGCCTGTGGCTCAGGCACGGTGAGGCGGGCGGGCAGCAACCCAGCGTTTCCCCCTGCCGAGGTAGTGCCGCCCGCCTGTCAGGAAGGATCTGTGGCGATTTGGGATCCTTGTTCTGCTCTTAACCTTCCACCGTCGGGGCTTTTGGAATCCCGAGGCAGCCTGAGCGCGCTGCTCAGTTACCTGCTGCAGCAGTTAGACCTCGAGGCTGGTGCTGAGCCGCTTCGGCTGTGTACAGGGTATAGCACAGAAGGGACTGGCCTTTGCTGAGGTTTAGGGACATCAGAGGACAAACCCCTCGTTTAGCTCCAGTGCACAACGATTGCTTTCTTAGAGAAGCTGCAGTCTGGAAAGCATCCCTGCCAGCTGTGTTAGTTTCATCTCATGCTCCCTCTTAAGATGTTCTGGGCCCAAACCTTTGACTTGCTGTCTAGTACAGTGAGAGTAATTTAGGAGTAGCAATGGGATTTAACCCACTTGTGCCTGCCTGCTGCCAGGCCACTGTCTTTTAGTGCTGTTTTGGGGTTGGTGCTCCAAGGAGGCTTGCTCACATAAAGCACTCTGGTTGTTGGTTTTCCTATTCTTGGCATTATTTCACGCAAAACAGGCACTAGTACAAACATACTTTTTTATTGTAATTTTGTTGAAGCATTTCTTTTAAATACCTGTTAAAAAGATTCTGTTAAATTTCTGCTAAAGAGTAACCTTTGATTTCCTTTTGAGAAGACAGTAAGTGCATTGAGGTCCCATCCTAGGGTAACTCAGGTACTGCTCACCAGCAAACCAAAGGGATTAATCTTCAGAACACTTTGTGGAAGGGTTCGGGAGGTTCTGTGGGGACACATGAGTGGTCCTGTGCCTTCTGTGCACTACATGAGTTCATTTAAACAACACATTGTGATCCCAAAGCACCTTGAAGGGGTTAACATTCCCTTCCCTTGCTACTCATGACATGGGCTGCAGATGTGTAAATAATATTCAGAAACATTACTTGAAAGAAACCTGTGCTACTTCTGGGATAACACATGACCTTTGTTACTTCTGTTCCTTGTGCAGCATCTGATCTTTACCCCTTCACATTACTTTGTTTCTTTTCCTTAGCTTATCTATTTAATTTTTTTTTGTCTTTTTGTAGTCCTGCTGGATCAATTGCGTGGAGGGATTTTTTTTTTCACCTTGTTAAAGGAAATTTACAAGTGATAGATTTTTGCATCAAGCTTGAAAAACGCAAAGAGTGTTTTACACTTTGTCTGTAACCACATTTCCATGGGCAGCCTCTTGCTGCCACAGCTTCAGTGTTCTCCGTTGCTCATCAGCATGTTTAGGCTGCTGGGGAAAGCAAATAGTTCCCTAGAAACTCATTCTTATCGGTGATTAGGAGGGTGAAGGAACACAGCAGCTGTAATTATTGCCAGAAATACATTTCTGCTGTTCTCAATCACAATTGCAGGCTGAGAGGCAAACACTTGAGTCAATTTTTTATCTTCAATCAGTCAGCTGTATGAAGGGCATTTGCAGATTGTTGCATCTTTAGATCTGTGCAGTTAGCATAAAACAGAACCACTCTCTTCACAAACATGTACCTTTAATGCTTGGCTACAGGAAGAGATGCCAGTACTCTTTGGGTGTCTCTGCAGTCTTTTTGATAACTTCTGAAGATGTGCAATGTTACTTTCCTGAGGATAGACTGGATTATTTTCAAAAAGTTCCTGCTACACCTTTGAGTAGTGAAAGGTTAAATAAAAAGCTGTGTTCATGGTTTGTTTTGTTGTGGTTTGCTTTTGAGGCCATGTATACTGCCTGTGCCTGTTTGGACAAAGGTAAATGAAAGTATTTTAAAATAATAAAATATTATGTAAGCTTTAAATATTAATTCTATTCTGAATGCTCTGCATCTGGTCTGATGGGCAGCAATAAATTTGGCCTGACCTGCCAAGGTAGTCCTAAAATTGTTGCTGGTTTTTGTGGAGCTTCTCAAAGGGACATAAATTTTGGGTTTTCTTTTTGAAAGTACATCTTCTAATTATATGATGTCAGGCTGTAAGACAGAAGTATTGTTTCATTTGTATGTTTGGGTTCTTTAATTAGATAATATATGTGATTTCATCCTTTTGGCTACACTGGAAAGTCACCTGAAACAAAACAATGCTGCTGTCAGCAACTTCCCCTTTGCAACAAGCAGCAAATGACATCCTCCAGGCAAACTAAACCCAAATCCACTTCCAAGGGCTATTCTAGAGATGGCAGTTCAGATCATAAAATGTTCATAAACTGAGGCAGCTACAGGCCACTCATGCTGAGGTGGGGCAGCCCTCCTCAGAGACAAGGGGGCAGAATTCCATAGTGATCTTTCCTCCCTTTGCAGCAGGGAAAGCTATGGGCTGCCTCCACAGCGCTCCAGCCTCAGTGTAGAGTCAGGCTACTGAGCAGGCAGCAGCACAGGAAAGACAAAGAAGTGTCTTGGGTGCTTGTTGGAAGCACGGACCCAGCTCTCCAACAAAGACCTTTCCTTGGGCAAGGTTCCAGTTCTCTGTAGTAACCACTCATTTGGGATTCTATTCTTACCCCAAACTTGCCTGGGTTAATTGGAAGGAGAAGAGGACATTAGATTCATTTTATATATATATATAGCCCAGTGAAGGCCACAAAGATGATGAAGGGCCTGGAGCATCTCTCCTATGAGGAAAGGCTGAGTGAGCAGGGGCTGTTCAGCCTTAGAAGAGAAGGCTGAGAGGGGACTNGTTGGCATGGAATACTCTCTTTGGCCCTTTGAGTCACCTGTCCTGGCAGCTTCCTGGGTGTCCCCCACCTTCTTGTTATGATGACCTGAGAAGTCCTTGACTGCTTGGCAACAACTAGAAACATCACGGTGTAACCAGTGCTGCTCTCATCCTGACTCCCAAACTGGGCATTCCACTGGCTGCTAGAACAAAAATTAACTCTATCCTAGCTGGAACTAGGACAGTTTCTCCCATCTTCTCACTCCCTTCTCTGGTGGCAGAATGTGGCTGTTTGCATTTTTCTCTCTCTAAAATGTGATTCCCAGAGGCCTGTGACCGGCGCTGATTGGCCCGTCCGGCCTTGTCCAGTAACAGGGTTTGGGATTGGGTCTTGGGAGCCCAGCTGGGATTTACTTTGTCAGACCCTTAAGAAACTTCTAGCGGCTTCTTAAAGAAGCCACATTGCAAACCAAGCACACTAATGGGTACCAGAGGAGTTCCAAGTTTTCAGATCAGTTATATATCATATTTTCATATTTTTAATGATCCTTGGATCAAGGAGTAGACATACGCTAATGAAAACTGCTGAGGCAAACTTAAGAAATATTTTTTACTCTGGGAAAATCAGAATATAATATGGAAAAAATTCGACAACTTTAAAAGTTAGGATGCAATTTAGTAGTACAAGGCCATTTGATAACAATCTTTAAATGTTTCTACCACAAATTACAGATCTATCACATGAAGTGATGGGAGAAGGAAGAAGATCTATATGTGTGGTGGGTGATCAAAGTGTCACTGTGTAATGTGTCTGTTCAGTAGGTCAGTGGGACACATGAGTGTTTCAGGACATATTTGGAATATTAATCTTATTATAAAATGCTGCTGCTGCGTGTCCATGCAAGTAGAAAGTACCTCCCATATCACTGGACAAGCAGATTCTGTTCTCAGTTTGTCAAACTCGCCTTCCAAAACAGTTCAGTGAGTGGGCCACTGTGGGTAATTTCAGCAGGTCAGATTATAAACTTAGTTGTCTCCTTTTTGTGTGTTACAGTATCTTTCTTTCTTTTGAATTAGGTTTAGTTACTGCCATTTTGCTGAACAGTGACAAATTATGGCATGGTATTGTCATGAGGAAAAATAACTTCTGAGGAGAAAAGAAATCTGGAATTTTCACTTGTGTACTAAAGTCTGACAAGAAAAAAAATAGTACTTAATAAAAGGGTCTAGTGTCCAATATTGAGGCATGTGACTAATTCCATATATGGCCTTTTTTTCAGCAAAATATTGCTGGCTTTCTTAAATCAAGACTGATGCACTTGGAAGCTGCTTTGCTGGGTAAAATGGATAATATGATGTCCACTTCTGTCCACAAGGTCAGGGCTGTGAGATAAAAACTTATTACTAGAAGAGGAAATCATTTTGGCTGTCAGGGTAGACTCGTTTGATAGCAAAAGTGCCTCTAGTCTGAAGCAGTGAATGCATTGGTTATTAAAAAGGCAAGACCACTGGCACAGTTGTGTGGTACTTGGCAATGTGGACTTTTTTCCTGGTTGCTTTCTTTGAGTCAACTTAGGGAAAACTTCTCATTTACTGATTTTTTCTTTAATCTCCTTTTATTAGCTGGGCTTCCATCCGTCTCCCTAACATCTTCAGAGGAATGACCTGTTGGTTGTTCCCAGAGAAGCAGGACTACAGTTGACTTTCCTCTTCCTGTGGGTGGTCTTACTCTGCTTTCAGTTCTTGGAAAGAGTGGTTGCAGGAAAATGCATTTCACATGCTCTCAACTTTGCTCTTTCTTACATATTTTTGCATGCTGCTCTAGTTTAATATTTCCTCTTTTTGTGTTAATCTCATCCAGGTTTTTTATCATGCCTCTAGTCTTTTCTCCTACTGCCTGCAGCAATGAGTAGGTCAGAGATGTGTTAGTAGAGACCTAGGCCTGGTTCCCCAGGCTTCCCAGAGTGGTTGAAATTTGGGTATTTGGCACATACAACAATGAAGGTCCATGAGTGGCATTCCCTGTTACTAGACAAACAGCAGTTAAAACAGGCCAAAAAAGTTGTCTGAGAGGAACTGAAGATATGCTGAGAAACTGGAATAAAACCATGGATCCTCTAGAACATACTTGATAAGAAAATGTGCCCAATTGAAAACTGCCTGTGGCATCAAATTGACTCAATGGACAGGAAAGGAAAAGAAAGCAATATATTGCAAAAAGAGTGTCCTGGCAAGCTCCTGAGTGCAGGAAAAGAACTTGACAAAAGAAAGAGGAAATTACTTCTGAATTTGTTGTTAAAAGGGGGTCACCCTGATTCCATAACGGTTTTGTCTTGGTTTAAACAAACCAAGCCCCAATACTTTAGTTTTAAAAATATAATAAATCGGGTGATAGTAGTCAACAGATGAGAACTAATAAATCATAGGATTTCAGGGGTCTGATCTGAAGGACATCTTGGGGAAATGGAAGTGATGAGAAAGGGATGGTGCTCAGCAGCTGTTCTGATCCAATGTCAGGGAGGTTTTGATATGATCCTAAGGATGAGATTGAGACACTAAATCCGGTAAAATGTCGTACAACATTTCAACTTTGTGACATGGGGGAAGGAGGGAACCACGTGAGGAGGTAACAGAGGAGGTGAATGGGGAAAGGCAAAGGGGAAGAGCTGAGGAAAAAAGAGGGGGGATGGGGAAAGAAGGGAAGAGAGAAAAGGGGAACTAGAAAGAGAGTGGGTTTATGTCAGGGAGGTTGGGGTGAATGAGGGAGAGAGAAAGAGGACTAGGCCCAGGTCCAGTGATGTTCTGGCACCTCCGTCTGTGGCATAGATGACGTTCTGGCACCCACATTTGCTACTCAAGGTTCAATCCACGTGACACTGACTTCAACGAGGCAGGTTCCAAGAGGTCCAAAGGGGAGGGACAAAGACAGGAAAGAGCAAGAGTGAGAGCCCTTACTGAACTGTACCCACTCCTTTCATAGGGGTTGGGGTCCCTTGCTCATGCACAGATTGCACTGGCAGACGTGCACTTCGTGCTATACGTGCTGTCCTCTACCTTTTTCGCACCCTGGGCCTTGTGCAGGCACATGGTGGTGTTTTGTCTGCAGACTGTGAGGGCAGGACCTTCTGAGTGGCGGGAAATGGTGGTACAGTGACAATGTTGAGACAAACTACATTCAGTACGGTTCTGTACAGCAGCATGTCCCAGGATTACAAGTGACTACTACACTTCTAGGTTTGATGCTGTACTTCAAAGTGAAAGATAATTGTTAGCAAGAGTCTGCCATCAGGCACAGGCTGTTGTATCTGCTGTTGCCCTGGTGTGACACAGCCTGGCTGTAGCTGGGTGCAGAGCTGCACACCCAGGTCTACCCGGGGCTGTGGTTTCACTGCAGGTGTAATGGGGACCCCTCACATGTTATGGGGCACCTGCAAAGTTGCTCTGCTTTTTTTTTTTTTTTTCAGAGTTTGCTAATGTAAGCATGTCTGTCTCTGAACATAGTTGTGCACATTTAGAACTAATCTATTAGAGTTTAATTCCCAATTGTTGTTACTATACTATTTATTTATTTATAGAAATGGATGAGCTCTTATCTGACACTGATTATATCCTCTGGTAGAAAGTTCAGTGACAGTGTGATAGTTATAGTGATGTGTTCAAATTTACTTTACCAAATACAGGATAAAAAGACAGAAGTAATGTATCAAATTTAAAAACTAGCTTTATGCTTGACATAAAACAATACAAGATCACTGAATCACATTTTTGAGGCAGTTCCAGACTAGCTTTTCTTTCATTACACCACTTCTTAACAGAAAAGGCTATAAATCTGTTTATAGATGTTTATGAGCTCTCCCCTATGATCCATGTAATAAATATGTAGGATAGAGCAGCAGTGGGGTTTTTTCAGGGGTTTTGCATGATTTATTTTTTTTATTTGTCAGTTGAAACGCAGGAAATAACAAAAGGTTTATTTACTTTCATCTAGTGAAATCTGTAGATGATACAGTTTATTCTTCTGGGTTTAGGATCCTGTACTTATATGAATATATTAATTTATTGACTTTGAGGGGATGTAAAGCTGGATTTGGATTAACTGGAGTTTAATATTTGGAAGAGCTGGCTGTAGTCTGTTTTCATGTACATCTTTGTGTAACCTTGGAGATTGTTGTTTTTCTGTCTTTGATAATTTTCTTTTTTCCTCATTTTACTTTTTAAATCTTAAATGTGGGTTTTTATCCTTGAAATAAACATAGAGGATCTCAGTAGCTCTGAGAACATAGACCTCCATCTCCTGGTGCTTTAATTTCATAGGAGAACTTCTCCTGGAAAAGTATGATCTGGTATAAATTCATTCATTTGAGAGGACTTTAGTTTTTAAGATGCTTTTTGGGTTTTTAACTTTCAGTTAATGCTGATTAATAATTGATTTCTCTATCTACCATGAATTCCCTTTCCAGGAGGAAAAAGTGATTTGATATATTACTTTTTTAAAAAGCTTAAATTAATGAACACAGTAAATGTAGGCACAGTGGTAAGCAGCATCCTGACCTAAAGAAGCAATTAAAAATAAATCACCCATCTCCAATAAAGATAAAAATAATATCAGTAAGAGTTGTTTCTGCAGCTTGAAAGCAAGAATAAATTTCTTAAAGCAAAATGAATGTTATAAGCACTTATTTTTGTGGAAAGAAAAAAGAGCCTAAGAATACTTAATGTACTAAAAAACAGAAGCAAAGGCTGAAATAGCATAATCCTTTCCTCTGCAGAAAATGGAAATGGGAAGGAACAGAGTGGAGAAATAGACCTTTAAATATAGAAATGCATTATCTTAAAGGAATTGCTCTGACACAACACATCAGTAATATTAATGCTGGCAGGAGACTGTGTCTGTAGGAGCATAGAATAAAAATGATCTGAATAAATTGTGAGGTTACTTGTCCACCTAAAGTGCCCAACATATTCACACAGAAGTACATGAAGAGAGATCAGACGGTCCTTGTGCTGACCAGGACATCAACCTACCTTGATTCTCATGAATATCTGAGAATTTCCATATTCCCTTCCTATCACAAGGAGTGTGTGACCACCGTGTGGGATTTTAGGCCCTGACCCAGCTCTCACTGAAGTCTGCTTTTTACTTAATAGTGGGTGAATTGGGCTAGTCATAGTTACTTATGATCACTGTCAAAAAACCTATCCACTTCAGTTACTAGTGATGTCCCTCCAGCTTGTAAAATGATTTGGCACTGTAGTGGAGGCTGTAAATACCAGATTGGATTGTCATGGCAGTGGGAGAATCAATTTTTTTTTTTATGCCTAAAAGAATGGGGTCAGCCCCAGGGCCACAGCTAGCTTGGAAACGAACTGGTACCAGAGCTGGTCAGGGAGAAAGGAATGTACTGCTTATTAGAAGCACTGGAGGATGGAGTTGAAGGCAGTAGGTCAAGGCTGAAATATTGCCACTGTGGAGCACTTTGACTTCATTGGAGGCAGAATTTCACTTGAGAATTTCACTGAATAAGGGAAATTCTTTGAACAGTTGATGTGTGTTCCACCCTCTTGTCATCTCTCCCTCATTCTTGCATTTCAATATTAGAAATTGTTGGATAATTTATCAGTTCTTTTTGAAGTATGAGAAAACTTGGCAGAGTACAAAGTTGAGAGTAATTCATTCTGTAACAGTTTCAGATCCATGCTAATAATTAATTTTGAGTGAAGCTGATTTTCTTTTCAACCAGCTTCTCAGCACACTATCTCTCCTCGTGACTGGTAGAACTTCATGGACATGGCAAGCCTCTCAACAAACCCTCAAGGAAAAGGGCAGCATCCCTGCAGGTTGTAGACTCATCCAGGGGATCCAGTGACTCTATGACTGCTTCTGTAGGAACATTTTTGCTTTGTTTGTTTGCAAAGCAAAGCAAGTCTGAAAGCTTTTCTTACTTTTCTTCTGTATGCTCTTTCTTTCTGTATTTTTTCAAAGGAAAAATGAATCTGAAGGATGCATAAACCCCTTCCATTTAGATAATCTGAGAGAGAGAGAGGGAGAAGTGGCATACCCTTAGGAATACTGCTGGATCTAGGCCTAGTGAGTGCACGCCATTCACGGCCATAGTGCAACCTTATTGCTTCCTGCAGTAATTAATTGCTGTTGGATTTATGGCTACACACAGATTAGATTGTTGATGTTACCAAAATAGCTGCTGTAAGAAAGATAATTTTCACTATTTATTTATCTGAGGAATTTCTTATATGGTATGATCTTTTATCCTGAACTGGTGCTGTCTCCAGGCACATCATTNGGTCAGTACTGGGACCAGTACTGTTCAATGTCTTCATTGATGACCTGGATGAGGGAACAGAGTGCACAGTCAGCAAGTTTGCTGATGGCACAAAGCTGGGAGGGGTGGTGACACAGCCAGGAGGGCCAGTGGGATCCTGGGGTGTATTAGAAGGGGGGTGGCTAGTAGATCAAGAGACATCCTTCTGCCCCTCTAATCTGCCCAGGTGAGACTACTCCTGGAATATTGTGTCCAGTTCTGGGCCCCTCAGTTCCAGAAGGACATAGAACTACATTCAAAGATTCATGTTTTAGGCAGACACCAGGGTGTGTACACGTGTACTGCTCCTAAAAGTACATCAATAGCAGAAACATATGTGTGAAATGACACCGATTGCTTTTTCCACCGTTGCCTGTGTTTTGTTCTATGGGTAAAGAAAATCACTTTTCAGACCTAGGAAACCACTGACTTTTGTAAGTTGTACAATTATTTAAAATGTAAATGAGCAACCTCTGCTTGCCTTTTCTCTGTGGGAAAATAAATAATCCCATTTCTCTTGGAATGCTGTCACTAAAAAATATCTTAGTTTCTAATAAGTAAAGAAGAAAAAGAAAATATATATATTTCATTTTAGTGGAATAAATTTGTTGATTTCAATATTGGGCACAGAATACTAATGCTTTTAGACAGAGAAAAATGTGGAAGAATTTTACCATTGTACATTTTATTTAACTTTTTTTTTTTTTTGCCTACAGGTACTAATTTAATTCATTTTCATTGATTTAAGGAATGCATTTGAGCTGAAACATGCTTAAGGCATCAGCAAGTGATATAACAGGAATTTACCCATAGTTCAGAATGAAAAGATAAAAAGAAAAGAAGCTGTTATTCCTAAGGAGAATTTAAAAAGAAGAGAGGCAGCCCCTTTTTAATAATGTTCATTTTCTTCCTTTTTAGTAAAAAGTGATAAATCATGTTCCAAGCCTCAGACACAGTGTAAGGTCATTTATGAGGATGTTATCTTCGTGGGAGAAGAAAAATTTGTCAGAAGTTGTTAAAGTTGAAAGTATGGAAAATGGATTAAAGATATCACAAAAGAAAGACAGATTGTCAAGAAGACAGAATAAACCTGTATACCTATTTTCCAATTTTCATCTCATTGTGCAAACACAGCATGATACTAAGTTTCAGTGTAAAGAAACAGACTATATCCATTGACAGCTTAGGAGGAGGAGAAACATGGTTTTATAAAGAAGATACTGGGTTTATAGAAACACGTCCCTAAATTAATGGTTGTGTTCTCTGTTGCAAGAGTTGCTCTTGGACAATGTCCAACTTTTACTGAGGGTGTAGTTTTCTACACCCTTTTTTCTAAATACATGTTAGAATACAGATTTCTGGCCAGAGGGGATTTGAGGTGAGCTGTGGGAAAGGCCATGGTACCGTTGGAGGAGTTTCCTGAAATAGAAGTGCCAGCGAGCAGCAGGTGAAAGGAAGATGGTTATGCACACAAACTGTCCCAATTTACAGCTTGAAGAGCTGTGTGTGAGGGAGGTAACAGGTTCACTCACATGTGTACAGTGAATGGGTACAGTGAAAGGGGTGAGATATCACAGCACAATTTAAGTGGAGATGTGAACAAAGGCTGGATTCAGTGTGCAGAGTGAATGCTGCTGTTGTGCGTGTGTAAGTACATCAGCAGGGCTGAGGGTGGGAGAGCATGTCAGTAGATACCTGTGTTGATTTTGAGACAGTACTTCTTGCTTGACAAGATGAGGAGAAAGGCAGAATTCCATAATTCATTGCAGAAGTGCTGGTAGGAACAGGCCAGCATTTTTACCAGAGCGTTTTTGTCAACTGTTTCCTACAAAGCGGGGTTTGAACCTTCACCCCTGGATGGTAATTTAATTATCCCTCTAGTTAAGTGTGGTTTGACTGTTCATTTCAGATTTATTATTAAAAAGTAGCATCATTTTTCTACCATTTCTTTTCTTTCACTGACTGCACTATCATTTACCTTGTGCATTGTTTCACTCTCCAGTTAGAAGAAAATGGTGTTTTTTTTTCTCAACAAAAAAGGGAAGTGTCTTAGGCATCCATCTGGTTTACCAAGTATTGCCATGAGCATGAGATGTATGAACTTGGTGATGCTACTTTTGGAAATTGCTGGAAAGCCTGAAGTTTTGAGGTATACTAACAAGAACAACAACAACAAAACCAACAGAAGAAAAGAAGACAGAAAAAAAACCCTGTGTCTTCACTACAAAAGTCACATTTTTGCATTTGTAGCATGACAACATTATTATGGCCATTTCTTATGATATTTTCTGTGTGCCTGTGCATTTTCTGTTTGAATTTGGGAGGATAGTCCTCAGCAAATCTATCCAAAACCCTGGCAGTACTTCAGTTATGCAGAAATGTAAATCCATTCAAGAGGCTGTCTTGGCTTGAAGCATGGCTTGCTTTTTACCTACCTGTTGTAATTTCATTTGATGTGATTTTTGTGCCTTCCATCCCTCCTCTTAAGCTATTTTCCTATTTCATTGAGGAAAAAAAATGAGAAATGTAGAATTTGAGAGACAAGAATATTAATGGACCTATATGGCAGTCGAAATGCATTTGAGTTATTGTCTTTTGTCACTAGTAGTGTTTAATAGCAAATTCTCCAGAGCCATATGATTAATAGTGTTTTCATTTTCATGCCTGTGAGAGAGAAGTATTTTCTTCTACAGAGTTTTCTTCTTATTATTTGCATAATTGTCTGCTTTGAATGTAGCCGTAACAGAAAAACCTATTAAAGGCATCATCTCCAATTTGGGCATGGCCTCTACTGCATATACTCAGCATCATTAGGATTTAAAACATTTTTTTTTTCCAGATTTGCAGCAGTCTTTTGAAATAGCTTTTTGGATGAAAGAGTGTGGTAAAATAATAGCTACACTTTCATTCTCTGACAGGTTTTGTGTTTTGGTCTTTCATTTGTTGTTTTGTTGGGGTGTTTTTGTTTGTTTTGTTTTGTCAGTGTTTTGTTTGTTGGGTTTTTGTTTATTTTTTCCTAGTTTTTTTTTCTTTTACTCACAAGACTCTATTATTTGACTTGGGAATTTTGGGGTTGGCCTATTTAACACTTCTTTTTCTTTATGGTGAGTCTGTACAAGACTCCTCAGCAATCTCCTGAACTGATTCCCTCCTTCCCTTGGGAAGGGGAATGCTTCTCCTTGAGGGAGGGGAGAGCACTGATGGGAGAAGATGCTGCCTTTGGGTGTCTGGCTCTGGAATTCTCTCCCCTGCTCCCGTGGTCAAAGAGCATCTCAAGTAGATGATTCAGATGAGCTAAAGACAGGTAGGTTCTCTCTTTGTGTGTGTGCATGCACACTCTGTTTTGGTGCACCGTGCTTCTGATCATGTAGAAAAGGAAATGTAATTTGGATTTTTAGAGTTGTGAGTTTGGTTGCATTTTCAGTGGCTGTAGGGGTGTAAACCACTTGGGCTAGAAGTGTTTTCATGGAACTCTGTGCTGAATGCACCATCCTCCTTTCATGACTTCAGGAAAAATGAACTTTTAAAAAAACCTTTTTTTTATTCCCCCCCCCCCCCACCACAATTGGGGAGGAATTAAACAC
>VXBZ01009985.1:8489-22530 GCA_013399135.1 Heliornis fulica | reverse complement strand
TATTCAGAAGAGGTTTCCTCTTGTGCTCACTGGTCTTGAAGGGACCTTTGTAGTTTGCACTATGATCAGCTCCATGTCAATTTTAATGATACCATGTGACACGAAGCTGCTATGCTGGTGGCACCTGTACTAGTTCCCTAGGTACACTAAAAGACTTCAGTGAGTCTAGCTGGTTTAGTTCTGTATTTCAATCTCAGACACTTTCTCTGTGTTTTATGCAAGGAACACCCTCAGCTGAATGGTGAAAACTTTCTATAGCTTATGACAAATCCCAGGTTTTGTTATGCTTTATAATAACTTGCTGTTTATTCCATTCTGATACTACATATTTTTGCAGAGACTCACTTTGACAGATAATAACTGATTTAAATAGTCAACATCAAATACAAAAGTTTTATGAATTCTAAGTAAAACATCTTGAGAAAAGGTGAACAGACTTTGCAAGGGTGAGATAGCCTGCATGTTTCAATGTCTCTTTTAGTGGAATCACATCTTTACTTTCAACTTCCTCTTTACTGCAACATATGTTATGTAAATATTGTTGCTACTGACAACATCAATTCATGTTATTCATAAGGAGACTTTCACTATTGGAGCAATGAATGGCAAGCAGGAGGAACTCTTGCTTGCATTTTTATTTCTCAACCCTAATTTTTATCTCTTATCCCTCCCCACCCCCCAAAAAAAAAAAAAGGGAAGAAGACTCAATTTACACTTATCAAACATCCTGCTTTTGGGAAAAGGGTTGATTTTTAGCAGAAAAACATCTGCAAGTAAAGGCAGATGAATTTGTTGAAGTATATTTATTTCTTCTGTATACTAGAAGTTGTTTGCCAGATAAGTGATTAGGGTGCTGAGAGTTATAAAATTTGTGGTTGTGAAGGGATTGTTTTAACTGACACTGCGTCAAGTAGTTGTGTTCAGAGAATTTGGTGTAAGAGGTGGGAATGTGGATGTTCCTGTGGACAAAAATCTCATTCAATTTAGTCACCATAGGTTTAGCAATACCAAGGTTGATTGCATGGCAGTATCCAGGAGATGTACTTTGCATTCAGCCTTAGTCCTCACCCTGCACTTACCCATACACTCTACTGCACTGAAGTCAATTGGACCATGTGCATACTTCACATCGAGTGGGTGCACAAGTGTCTGCTCAATTGGAGTCTTATTCAATGTAGTCATCAGTGTGAGTAAATAGCAATTTCAGTAAAACTTGTGGCTACAGTGAAGTGGTGTTGACACTACTAAAGAGCTACAAATCCAAAAAGGAGTTTGGGATGTGGCTAGAAAGTAGAAGAATGACATTGTCATGGAGTGTGCTTTGTTGGTGCAGGAGAAGCCCTGTGGAAAGAAGATGCAGAGTGTAAATATGTATTTCCTATTTCCAAATCCAGTGGCACCCTCCCCCTCAGTTTGCCTAGGTCCAGCTGAAGCTGTAACTCTCAGAACTGGAAAACACTTTTCCAAAAGGCCAGTGCATAAATGCTTTGGAAAAGCTATTTTAAATCTTTAGTGTGGAATAAGGTTATGATCTCAGGGCTGGAATAGAAGGGTTACTAAATGCTTCTCACTTTCTAATAATTAGGAGTTGCAGGTGCTTGTCACATCTGAGGATTTAAGTTAAAATCAGGAAAAAAATTGAGTAATTCTGACTGCAGCTTGGCAATGTCAAGCTCAAAGCAAGAGTTAGAGCTGTTTAAATAGCTTAGTGTGGTGGTATCTTCTGCTTTCTTCAGACAGAGAAATTGCTTTGCTGTGGAAAGCAGAGACCACCAAACCCAGAAATCTTTAGGACTCATGTATAGACCAAGAGACCCTGGGAAGGGACCAGTGGTCCATGAGAAAAGTCTTGCTCCTGCCTTGCTAGCTATGGTAGCTTGGTAATACGAGAAAAACCAACAGATGTTGTTTCTGGTCTCTTCCCCACTCTCTCTCTCTTTTCTTTTTCTTTTTTTTTTTAAAAAAAAACTTTAAAGCTATTCCATTTCTAATGGCCAGAAATGCCTTTTCTGAAAGGTACAAAATTTGCATTTGTTTCTGTATTCACCACTCCGTGCATGTAATTTTCATGCAGAAAGTGGAATGAAAAGTGATGTCCTACTTTACAATAAAGTTTAATCTGGTGCATGTCATTTGAAGACTAGTAGCTAGCAGTATTGATAATGATGCACAAATTCTCTGCATGACTGCAGCAGTGACATTGTAGTGCTCCTGTTCCCTGTTGTCCCTTGAAAAGACTGGTAGCAGTGATGGTGTGGGAGCAGGTCCCTCCTTTATGAATGGCTCCCAGCCATTATTACTTTTGTAATATGTGTGCAAATCCCTAATAATTATTTTACTCTACTTAAACAACAAAACATAGCCAACCCTGTATGTGGGTATTTACACAAGCTGTCAAAATGGATTTCCTATGTGTTTGGAGTGTGTGTCAGGAAAAATGTATTGGTTTCCTTAATGTTTCCTTGGTTTGCTTTGCTTATCAGGCAGTAGTTCCAGTGTGATTAGATCTACTCATTAGATCTTCACAATAAAAATGATGTTCCAGCACTTCCACCACAATATGCTTCTCGCTCTTTCTTTGTGAAACACCTGTATAGTTGAACAATATGCAGAAGGGAAAGCAAACAATCTGCTTGCTGGAGACAAACTTCCCCCAAAATTAAGCATTCCTTCTTTTAAGAAGAGATGTTACAGATTGGAGGGAACAAACAAAATTAACTTAGTATTTTCCTTTTTATTTTCTATTCAGCTCTGTGTAGAAATAACTTTTTTTTTTCAGCTTTATGGATAAACATGGATGGGAGGGCCTGTTCAAAGTCCATAGGAGTTCTGCTTCATGATACTCAGTGAGGCCACAGAACACTTTGAGAGTGGCAGTCAGGAGGACATCCTGTTCATCATTTTGACTGAGCATTTGTATCACTGACAATAAAATTTGCTGTCTCTCTCTTTTTTGTGAGTGTATGAGGTTGCTGGGCACAGGCATTTTTAAGTCCTTTTAAATATGCATTTCCTTTAATTCATTAAGAGACTTTCGTGTTCCAGCATATCCGCTACGATGACAAACTGACACTGTAAAATTAAAAAGCCTGCAGTTACTTGGTTTGTATTTTAATCAAAGATATTCTAATATGACTCTAGGGAACCATAAATGGCAAAACAAAAGGTTTGGGATTTATGTGGTACTCCTGTATTCAGAATGTCTAAGTGGAAGCAGCAAGGGAAAAAGAAAAGTGCTGGATTTCTTAGCTGAATCAAGGAAGGCCAGTTTCAAGTGTAGTTTGACAAGCCTTTGGCCAGCTGGGTATCAGAGAGCTCCAAACACGTGTCTTGTCTTCTCTTTATTTTGGTTTCTGGTCATCGAGAGTATCCAGTGAATCAGTGTTAAGCCCATACATTATTTTTTTTTTAAGAATCATTGTTCCATGAAAGACCTTAAGGAAGTCAGGTGATACAGAAAACATTTCTGCATGCATTGGGGTTCCTAGGCAGGTATCAATTGTATTGTCTACTTCTCCTACAAAGTGGATGTCTGTATGGGTGTGTGTTTGTGTGTAGACAGAAGGCAAGAGTAAGGTGTGATTAGTGGTTTATGATTTCAAGAGGAATTTTCTCCTTTTGTTTAAGGCAAGTTTGATTCTTTGCCTGTATCTCTTATGTTTCAGAGCTCTGACATGAAAAGTGAGCACCAGTGGGTATAGCAGGAGAGTGAAACTTGTTCATATGGTCCTGGTCCTGCTAGGAGAAGGTGTGTCCATTGTCCTCTTGCTGGAATTGCATCTCCTGCACTTTGCTCAAGATGTGCAATTTGTGTGCCCTTCCCTGTGAAGTAGCAGGGACAGCCCATGAGTCATAAAGCAATTATATTAGAATTTTTATAGTAACTTTTATGCTCCTCTATAGTGCCTAAAAATTTTATACAAGATTATAATTTTGAAGGAAGTTAAATGAACAGAATTTCTCTGAAGCTGATATGCCAGCCACACCTTAGAACTTTGTTTTTGTCTTGTGTTTGCACGGAAACTACTGTGGATTTAATGAGTATTTGTCACTTGCAAGGCAAAGATATGAACAGACATTCTCATTTTGGACCCAAACCCATCTTTCCAAAAGATGGAATAGAAAACTCTGTAACAAAGCCAGCACGTTGGTGTGGCTCTTCCTTCATGGAGCTCCCCTGTGGATCTGACTGAGATGCCCCAGGGTTGCCTGCATGCACAGTAGCTAACCAAGCTTGCTTTGTAGCTTCTTGAGCAGCTGGGATTTTTACCTCCTTAAAGTTTTCAGAAACCCTGTGGTGTGCTAAGCCTAAGACCTTTAGAATTTAACAGATGCAAAACTCACAGTTAAGCATTGTTTCTCTTAATGTTCTTCTCAGCTTGTCACCTGACACATCTCCCACCTTGTCATTATTTAAGGTATCATAAGAGAAACAGGATTCCTACAGAGCTGTCAAGGTACCAGTGAATTGTGTTTCACAGACTATTACTTGATAAGCTGATCACAGCCTTTTCCTACTTAGACAAGCCAGTTGGATTTTCTCATGTTCAGAACATTGTCAGCACAAAGCTATTCTCAGTTGTGTGACTGAGTCAGGAGCAAGTGACTGTGATGGAGAAAAGTAGCCCAGCACATAATCCAGATACTTAAAAATGTGACACTGATACTCAGAGTGACAATTCATCCAAATGAAGAATGGAAATCCTTTTCTAATTGCTCTTCCAGCCCGATCCCCTAACTCACAGCAAGGAGAGGGTGGCCTTTCCATCTACCATGGCCCCAGTGGAGATGTTTCACCTTCCTGGGCAGGCAGTGGTGGTGCTGTGGGCTGCAGAGATCTCACCCATCTGCCATCTTCATTCAAACGCCTCGTTCGCACTAGATGGCACTGTAATAACACTTGTTACATCACCCAGTCATTTACCACCACCAACCCCCCCCCCAACCTGTGCCAGTGGAGTTATCTTGAAGTGTGGTAAACTGGTGTTTTCTTTCATTTGCTCCTTTTAAATATTAGTGCTTTGTGGACAGATGAATGCTGCTATACATACGGGTATGTTGTTAGTAAGTCTGCAGGTGACTAATAGTCCTGAACCATCCTGAAACACAAACATACCTCTGATGGGTCTGCTCTGACTGCCTGGCAGGTTACTCTTTCAACCGTCATTGGATTGTTCAGTACTCTTTTAAAGTTCTCTAATTTTGTCACTTCTGTTGCAATTCCTAGCTCATGGTGTTCCTTGTGCTTTAATGTTTAAATATCTTTAAAAACATTTTTTCTCCTGCCTCCCCATTTGTAAATTCTGGTGATCTGCACATCCATTGTGTCCGAGTATCCTTTCAACTACTCTCCTCAGGTGCATTTCATTGTACTTTCTTTTTAAGTCTTAAAAGTGTAACCTTAACTTGGGTTAAAAGTCTTTGCACCTGTAATGCAACTTTTCAATTTTGCCTGCTTGCTCAGCCACCCCTTCTAATTTCTAAATGAGTTTTACATCTCTCTGGCATTAGCAGCTGGTTTTGGTCTGATTAAGTCTTGCATTTCTGTGATGATTCTCATCCAAGTAGATCCTCTAGTGCTTTATAAACTTCATTAACTGGTGGAACATACTATACTTTGCCCTTGATCAAATTAATAAACCTTTAGAGTGAAAGACAGTAAATGATATTGCTGAAGGTGGAAGGTGATGGTGGAAAGCCTGTGAAATCGTATCTGAGCTGCTTCAGGACTCTTCCACCTGAATAGGACAAGTGAAATATCAGTATTGTATAAATTTCAGCAGCATCATGAAACAATTATGTGAACTAATTCAAGGTCTGTGGCTTTTTCTCCAAAACTCTGAAAAGGAGCTTGTGCTGTCACCTAAAAAGATCCTATATCTTATTTGTTGTAACCAGTAATATGTGTGTGCACATGTAAATGTATAATTATGTAGCCTTGGTTTTTTGCTGCAAAGAGAAACAGCCTCCAAAATATGTCCGTGAGTGTTTACTAAGTATTGCCCCGCAAGAATGTTCCTGGAGCTTAATGTTATTATATTTAGAGGCTTTGACTGACATACTGAAAATGGAAGCATATTCAATAAAACTGTTCTTCAATGTCCCTGAACATGGCAGTTACTGAAACAGAGAACTGCATGCTTCTGCTGTAGGACATGGCATATGGTAAGAGGGAGCTGCCTGTCAGTCTCAGTCCTGACAGGACAGTCCAGTTAGTAATTTCACACTTCCTAAGACTCCTGGAGATTTTCAGAGCTCTTAATGAACAGGAACCACAATTAGATGTAAAAGAAAACAAAATATGTACCCAGAAAAAGCTGTAGCACTTGTACACAGTGAAAGGCAGGTTTGTCAGCTGCTGAAACATGGCTTTTATTTACTACATCTGCTAGGTGTTTTGTTTCATAATGCTGTAGCTATTATGAAACTGTCAGGCTTTTCTCAGCAGTTTTTAATTGCCTTTTAGGGGAATAATAGATTAAAATACTTCTACATTAATTGGGAAAGGTTTATTATACAAGGTTTTCAAAGTGTAACCACACTTTCCTTAGTAAGCACTACTGTGAAGTGTTTTATTTTTGGAATCTCAATATCTGGAGTAGCCTTCAATGTATCTTTAACAGTTCTGCCTTTGGCCTCAAACCTGCCACACTATGATAGAGGATTTTCCATTGGCATCTGGGAATTTTGTATTAAGCTTCATAGCAGGATATGTTTTTTTTCCTATCTTTCAAACTGTCTCTTTTTTAGCACTTCCAGCAGTATGTTTAAATGCAATTCATCCTCTGTCATTCAGAGGTATTGCAATAAGCATTTTCTTCCTCATCAGTTAAAGTTTACTGTCTTTAGCACAGGCTGACCCAGTGAAATGTTGTGTTTATGGCAACTGAAATCCAGTTTTTAGTTAAGTGATAAAAATTCTGTTTTAATTTAAGTGATAAAATTCAAAGATTTAATCTCTCTAGGTGTTACATACAATGCCTCAGTAGGGTGGATCTAAAGAGACAGGAGACAATCAGTGCAGTGGTACTGGAGCAGTGAGCACCAGCTGCTTCAGAGGGCAACACAAGAGCCTGGCAGCAGCCTAGTGGGGTACCTTGACAGCACCTATTTGCTTCAGTTTAGCTTTAACCCTGGCTCTTGGAAGGTTTATACCATAACAACATCTCATTGGAGATGTTTGGGTTTATTTACTGTCTTACATAACATAATAAGGAAGTTCTTGTTAACAGCATAAATTATTTTTTTAATTTAAATCCTAATCTGATGGATAATTTGCAAGCTTGAATCCATAAACAGGCAGCTGTATGTTTATTAGAGGTACAGGATTCCATGTTCTCCATTTTAAAAATATTTTTGTAAGCACAGCTGATGAACAGGGGGATTTTACTTCCATGGGACTATTCTCAGTGAAATGAAAAATTAACAACTAAACACTGGACAGAGGAGTGTGAGTGAAAGAAGTATGAACCTCAGTCAGAGGTGGATGTGAGCCTGAAGACTGCTGTTCTCTGATTTTCTTCTAGGTGTCACAAGTCACAGGTGATGTCATAGTTCTAGTTTAAGATTCTAAATTTTGTTGTTTGTATGGTGCTACAAATATAACTTGAAATGGTATCAGAATACTTTTTCTTCATCACTTGCCAGATTAATTTGCATGCAATATTTTAAAGTGCTATAACATTATTCTATCTAATTGCTAAGGAGATTTAAATCATAGTATGTTTTTTCTAAACCCAGGAAACAGCTGTTTGTGTTCCACAGGAGCAGAGAGAGCATTTGATTTGCAACTGTTATATTATTCTGTAATCCTGTCCTATTTGCTTTTTTTTAATTTGTTGAAGCTGACTTGATAATCTGCAGATCTTAGTTTGCAATGTAAATCAAACCCTTGCTTAAATATAAGTGAGCAACATGACACTAAGTAATGCAATAATTCATTTTTATGGGAATAATCCATTTTAGTGAATATATGAATATTAAAAACAATTAAATATAATTTAATATAAATATTGTGTGCATGTGACACATTTAGCAGATATTGCTGACAGTTTTAGTCATATATATAGTCTGGTTTATTTTTCACGTGAGCTGAATCACAACCTGTAGCAGGCATATGATGAAAAAAAAGATGCCATTTAAAGGACTTGAAAGTTTCTTAAATTTATCAATTCACTACCTGAATTTGCTTGAAAAAACCCCCATGTCAAGTTTTCTGGCATCTTTAAAACCAAATTATCTTAAATGTTTGGGTTTTTTTCTATGAAGAGGAATAAACTTGATGGTATTTGAAGATGCTCCAGTGTTAAACACTGTCACTGAATTACTACCTCATTGTATTTTAATCCTTTTTGTTTGCAAGGATTAGGGAGATTTCACCTATAATAATTAAAGTTGACTTCTATAAGCCCTGCTGGTGGAAATATTAATGCCTGAGTTTATGGACCTGCAGTGTATAGTACACAGCATAATGGGAAACAAGTGATTTAAATCTGAATGGCAGACACAGAAGGACCCAAGCTAATTAATAGGCCTGTGAATGAAACCCTTGAGGAAGCCCACTAATAACTAATGGGCTACCTTATAGCTTCACTCATAGCACAGTGACTGTATATTGAGCTCCACTGTAAATCAATTAAATGTTCCTGCTAGCACCACATTATTAACTTTATGTGCTCTGATCATTTTCTTTTAGCTTTACATCCATGCTGTTGCTGGTTCTACACAAATGATAGATCGAATTTTAAAATTAAATTTGCTGCTTTTTTCTATGAAGAAGAAATGGTGTGCCCCAACTCAGAAACTAATTAGTCTACTTTGTCTGAATAACAAATGAGCAGGGTGGGCCTTGAAAATAGGAATGGACCAACACAAAGGCCAACAGACCTTTACAAAAACTTGAATTTGAGTCTACTAAACATTTAGTCAAAGATACATTAGGCAAATATTAGCTGTCTTGATTCTAAATGTTCAGGGCAGCTCTGAACTTCAGATGCACCCAAACTAAACTTTACACTTAGAACTGATCTTCTTCCCTACATCCTAGGGAAGTGGAGGAGCAAAAAATACTTTAAATGTATGAGTCAGATGAAAATGCAATTTCATTGCACAAACTATAACCCACAAGAACCCACCCCAGCAGAGGTGCAAGACCATCTCTGGTAAATCAAAAAGAAATAGGCTTGGAAATTGTTGCATTAAATAAGAAGTTGTAGCTGAAGGCAGTCTTGCCACTCCAGGAATACCAAAAATACTAACTGCATGAGATTCACATATTTATACATTTTCTTGGTGTCATTTTCTTTTGGGATTGACAGCTTAGAGGAGGGTAAGAGGCAAAATCTGCTCATGACACTTTCCTTGTTTAAACTTCGGATCCTGGTACAAAAATGAAATTGGAATTGCCAGGTCTACCTTTTCCTACATTTTTCCATGGTGTGACCATGGTTTGCCTGCCTTCTCTGTCTTCACAGCCTTCCAATAAGCATCCTTTTTTCTCTTGGCATCCCAATTTCCCAAGATTAGTCCGTATAGATGGTAACTGTGGCATGACCTGTGCTGTTCTGTGCAGATTTAAGGTATTCCCTGTGTTGGTGAGTATAGGCTGGTATGATTATTATGTTTTTATTCATTTTATTATCACCTCTTTTCTTACATGACTTAAAAAAAAAAAATCCTACATCTGAACCTCACAGTTGTGGGTTTTTTTACTTGAAGTGAAATACATTTGTACTTTACAGTTTGATTATAATTTTAATACATTTATGAATGCATTCAGTAAGGTGAATTGGGATCCCCCTGCCCCCCACCAAAGAAGGAAAACAACCCACGAGGAACTGACCGAAGTCTGAAGCCTCAATTCCCTGTTTTCCCTCTCTTTGCCCTGTGCCATCCTGGGGAAGAGAAAATCATGAATAAAGTCTGCAAAGAAGGAAGAGGTGAGGGGGTGGTGTTTGAAGAGCTGTTTGTACTTCTCATTATCCAACCCTGGTTTCTCTGTATGTGTGTAATGTTGTGTAATAATTTGGACATTTTTCTTTCCTTTCCTCTGTTTTGCCCATGACACTGATTGCAGAATGATCTCTCCCTGTCCTTATCTCACTCCAAAGCCTCTCAACATGTATTTTCTCCCTTGTCCAGCTAAGAGAGGAGTGATAGATTTGGTGGGAATCTGGCCTTCAGCCAGGGTTAAACGACCACATATATTCTTTGTGGTAAAAATGTACAATGCCAATTGCCATCTTTAATGAAAAAATAAATTAAAAGTATTACAGGCAGAATAAAGATGGTGCCATATGATGTAAAATATGAGTGGTATATTACTGAGTCTTATATGTAGTTTATTAAATTTTACATCATCTCTCAAATGTTTTGAAAAAATGGAAGTAAAAGATTTGTTTCTGTGTGTTCAGATCCATTTGACTCACACCCAAGCAGTTCAGAGCTGTGCAAATTGGCCTAGGGAAGCGAGCATGCGAGAAGTGATTGTTGAACACATTTATTTAGCTGTACTCACACACACTAAAGCAGAGTACTTTGAATCTGGATTTTGCCATTTTTTTCTTGCTGCTGGGATGTGATGTGTGGTATAATACAGTACTCAGTGTGATGGAGTGCTGGAATTTGCTTGAACACTGTTTTTTCTTTCCTTTGGTATCTTAAGATGTGGAAAGAAAGAGCTAGAATCTGACTGTGTTACAAAGCAGATGAAAGAGTGCAGAGTGATGGGTGGTTTGGCTGCCAGCACCCAGCCACAGCCACCCAAAACCCAAGGTGAGGGTGTCCAGATAGAGATTACCCCACAGAGCATCGTCCTTCCAAGGCATGGACAGTGACAGGCTTTGGTGTCTGTGCCCAAGCGCTGTCATCTAAATGTTAGTGATTGCTGCTGATGTACTCAAGTTTGATGCATTCCTTCTAAGGGCCTTTGAAGCAACCTCCTTGTGCTAGCTGAATTCCTGTGGTGCCAGGGTGGACCTCTGGAGAAGGCCATGCTGCTGCCAAGGCACGAGAAGGCCGTACATCTTCCCAGGAGGGCCCAGTGGCAGCAGGGCATTGTACAGGTACCTGGGGAGCACTGAGTAGGTAAAACCTGCTTTTGAGTGCACTTACAATTCAGATCACATGAGTGACAGCCCACTGAGTAATTAAGATTTTTAATAATTTTTGGTCCAATGTAAGCCTTTTGGCTTAAACAAACCCAATTTTATTTACTCTTTTGTTTCCAGAAAGGATGAATGCATTTATGGTGAGGAAAATCTGTCTTCCTGCTTTTCTATAGCACTGCATTGTGTTGAACCTTTCCCTGCCATGGGCTCTCTGCCTTGTCATTCTTGTGCCTGATCTTGAGTCCATCTGTAACCTGGGTTAGATTGTGACCTATTTTGGGAATTTGCATAGTGCTAAAATAAATGTAGTACTCACCAAATCAGCATGGCCTTTCTGCTGTGCTTTGATATGCTTTGAATTTCTAACCTGGGTTCCTACTGTGTACAGCTGTGCTGATGAATGAGTGGCTTTCCACAGGTAAATGTAGAGGAGTGATGAAGTGATTGGGAGATCCCACAAGCTGCCTGCTTGCCTCAGGCAAAAGTAACTTTCTTGTCAGCATGCTTAGAGTTTTTATTTTCAAAGATAGTTCTGTGTTAACCTAAATGAGTTACTCCCTGTGTCCTGATGTAGGTGGAATAGCCCCTATCTCAGTCTGCACCTCTCAGAGATGTTGTGTCCTTTGGCACACTAAAATGTTCTTGCTATTTAGAAAAAGGGAGAAAGAAAGGTTCTGGCTTGGTAGTGTACATGAGGTATGTAAGTGGTCATCTGTCTAAACTCTCTCAATTTGTACAATTTACAAAACTTTGTAACCATTTTCAGAGGAAGATACTTTCTGTGGCTTGGTGTTAGCACGAGACAGATTGATGGTTTGATACAGATTGTCCCTGTAACCCTGGTTCTGTCACTTGGACTCCTGTCCTGTAAAAAGGGACTGCTAGCATCACAGATATGTCATGTAAGGTCACAATCACACCTTCAATTGTGACACAATGACACAGGTAGTGAGGGAGATGTTACTAACATGAAATTCTTAGAGCTCATTACAGAATGCCTTACCATGACTTTAACACAGATATTTATGTGGGTTTTTTAAATTTGCAGACTGCTCTTTTCTTGGTGAAATACATTTTCTGATACAAGTTCAGTTTTTGGTATTTTTAGTAGTTTTGTTCTGGATGCCTGGAAGTGGGGTGAGATGTGTGTGGTGTTCAGGCTGTGAGTGGAAGGTTTCTCTTCACTCCTTGGAATTTTTTCTTATGACAGAGGTGGAAATGGGTAATGCAATTTACCTGCCTTTCCTAGAACAAACCATTGGAAAAATGTTAAGAACTGTGAAAATAGTGCAGTTGTGTCTTCCCTTTTATAGGCAACGCTTAACTAATGCTACTGGAATTTTAAGGAATCCTAAGTGTATGACAGAGTAAATTTGACCAGCTGTATCCAAGTTGGCCATGTGTGAACACCAATTAGTGGTGTATATTGTAATATAAATAGGTGAATCAAGATGAAATTAAGAAAAAGGCACAGATAAATTGAATATCAGGGTCTTTGTTACTATCAGGGTCTTAATACTAAACTGAAGAAGCTGTAGGCAGGGGCTGTGTAAAAACAGTTCTATTCTGGAAAGGCCTGAATGGTCTCACTTTTATCTGTAAGAGATGTGTGCCCAGTGAAGTGGTCTCTGGATAGCCCCTGACAGCTGGTGTGCGTGGGATATGTTGACTTCTCTGCTAATGATCCAAACCAAACAAACGAACATTGGTTTTTATGTGCTGCCCCACAGAAGCTGTCTCTGCTTGTTTTGCAACAGGTAGTAGCACTGTGTGACTCCAATTTGTGAGACATCCTGTGATCACAGAATCACAGAATGTTAGCAGTTGGAAGGGACCTTGGAAGTTGATCTAGTCCAGCTGATGTCCCAGAGTCTCTCCTCACTCTTGCCCAGTACCAGCCAAACCCCTACAGACTGCATTGCTGTCTGCCAGAGAGCGTGGGGAATCCTCAAAATCTGCGATGGGTGTATTTACACTTCATCAGAGTAACATGCAATGAGCAAGCAATGAATTTGAAGTGGGCAACAGTCCTCACTTCTCCTCCCTGGCTCCCAGCCTAGTGATATTATACTATTAGTGAAGGAGGACAGGGATGTCAGAAGAGGGAAGTGTTATTGCAGAAGGATGAGGAATATATATGTCCTGTATAAGCCATCTGGCGTGGCATACCTATGTGTGGCTCTGGCTCTTAAGAGATGAAATCTGTTCTCCAGCTGGTTGGCTTTTGCAAAGAATTTAAAGACATTTTGGGGTAATAGATGAAATGACAGAAAAACGAGTTTTCAGAATCAAAGTAGTATATCAGATTGTGCAAAGAAGCTTTAATATCAGCAGGATTCTCTTCTAGGTAAAATTTGAGTGCACAGAAGTAACTTCAGTGAAGTAACACTGTGATTGGAGACATTGGTTGTGTGTACGAGGACTTAGGATTGTATACTGGGCTTTTGATTTCCGGGTCAAATGACTGCATATCACAGAATATCAGGAGTTGGAAGGGACCTTGAAAGATCATCTAGTCCAACCCCCTGCCTGAGCAAGATCTCCTAGATTAAATCACACAGGAACATGTCCAGATTGGCCTTGAATGTCTCCAGAGAAGGAGACTCCACAACCTCTCTGGGCAGCCTGTGCCAGTGATCTGTCACCCTCACAGGGAAAAAGTCCCTCCTTATATTAAGATGGAACTTTCTATGTTCCAGCTTGGAACCATTTTCCCTTGTCCTATCACTGGCCATCACTGAGAAGAGCCTGGATCCATCCTCCTGACACTCACCCTTAACATAAACATTAATGAGATCACCCCTCAGTCTCTTCCAAGCTGAAGAGACCCAGCTCCCTCAGCCTGTCCTCACAAGGAAGGTGTTCCACAATCTTAATCATCTTGGTATCCCTGTGCTGGACTCTCTCAAGGAGTTCTATGTCCTTCTGGAACT
>VXBZ01009984.1:15752-32096 GCA_013399135.1 Heliornis fulica | reverse complement strand
GGCCAGGGATCCACCACCCTGAAAGGGAAGAACTTCTTCATGATACCCAATCTAAATCTGCCCTTTTCTAGTTTAACCCATCCCCTTGTCCCATCGCTCCATCCCTGGGGAACAGTTCTGCCCAGCTCTCTGACAGGCACTTAATGACTTAAGAGATAATTTGACTTACAGGCACACTCACAACAAGCCTGTGTACTTACTATACTACTGTACCAGTTGCTTTATACATGCCAAATATTTTGACCAGCCACTGCATCTGAATTACTATAATCTGATGAAACAGGTGGAATCAGCTCTACTAGAAGAGCTCAATGTTGTTGTCAAGGAGTTTTCTTACTCACTCCACAACAAAACAGAGAAACTGCAGCCAACAGGACTTGATCTTCCATCTCCAAAAAGCACTTTTCCACCACATTTGCATCGAGTTTAACAACACTGAGTGTAAATGCCTTGGCATGTTCATTTGCCCCTGGATTTTGAAAGCCTGCCAGACACTCTTAACCCATAACTGCTTATGGTTGGTTGGTTGGGAGTGGTGGGGTTGGTTTTGTTTTTAAACTGTCAGTATCACTTCAAAATCAACCATAGTAACTATCAATTTCTTTCAAGGTGGGATGGGTGCCATCTCTGAGAGCTCATGGAGTGTCTCTGGAAGTCACATAAAAGCACACAGCAGCTGAAAGAGCATCCTACTGCAGCACATTTCCTTGCTATGAGAATGGCCCTTTACATTCCCCATGGCATTTTTAAAGCTCAGCTTCCCTGAAGTGATGCCAGGTTGCTTTGTGTACCTAAAGATCAAGAAACAGAATACCACTGGCTTTGGTTCACTGGAGATGAGTCACAGACCTGGAGCAGGATGAGTGGAACAGCCAGTGCATGCTACAGGGTTCAACAAGGGTGACAATTCCTAGTGCTACTTCAAATCTATCCTATCAGAAACTTGAGGTTTACTACAGACCTTGTAACAGTATCCAAGCAGGACAGGCTATTTACCTGCTTGGGAACATGTGACTCCCTACCTGTAGGAAATCTCCAACACCAGAGTATTGTGTTTGATTTGCAGATAGAACAAGGGATGTACAAGCCAAGCAAACCTCAGCCACAGCAATTATCCTCTTGGCTTTGCACTTCTACTGGTGACTTGTATAATCATTTTAACACACCACCACTCTTCCTAAAGAGATGCAGCCATGCAAAAGAAATCCCCATGCCCATTAACATGCTGTAGGCTTTAGGAAAGCCATGCAGGTAGCAAGGAAGCATGCCACAGGGAGCAACAACTTACAGCATCCTTCCCCTTCAAAGATGAAAATGCTTTTATCAAAAATGTCTCATGGTATTTTGTTACTTAGAAATTTAATTAATTCAGAGATGCCTGTTTCAGAATAGTCACTCTCCCCTTCACATCTTTGACTTTTTTTTTCTTCTTTAAGGTTTTTTTTTTCTTTAAGAGAGATTACTCTCTCTAAACCAGAGACTGTGTTTGGAAACATGAAGTTTTATTTTATCACTTGCCTCTCTCTCACTTGAAGCATGTATTATTGTAATTGTAGCACCTTTTCCTCTGTATAATCCAAACAATCTCTGAAAGCCACTCAATGAGAATGACTGTGCTTTACTTTAAGCAGAAGCTCCCACTAAAATTAAAATAAATTCACATTTGTGGGATACTCTTCCTACATGATTATAGACAAGCCAGTCACAGGAGGGTGGATGACAAGCAACCATTCTTCTCTGACACATGCATCTGTTGGTCCTACAGTAGAACACAATATCCCAGAAATTAACAGTCATATACTACTAGTGAAATGATTTCATTGCAGAAAGGGTGTGAATATAAGGAGGAACTTTTTCCCTGTGAGGGTGCCAGAGCCCTGGGCCAGGCTGCCCAGAGAGGTTGTGGAGTCTCCTTCTCTGGAGACATTCCAGGCCCATCTGGACACGTTCCTGTGGGATCTAATCGAGGTGACCCTGCTCAGGCAGGGGGTTGGACTGGGTGATCTTTCAAGTCCCCTTCCAGCTCCTGATATTCTGTGATTCTGTGAATACTTGAATGGTCAGAGATCATCAGATCCTCTCCTAGACAAGCCAGCACAGACTGCTCCATAGTTAATTGGCCCTGAAGAACATTAAACCATGACATAAAAAGAAATCTCTGTCCCACTGTTGAAGCAGGATGCAGTTGATCAGTCCATATGTTGAAAAAGATGTCCTCAAATGAAATTCACAGCACCAGCAGTAATGAATTGGATGTTTAAAAAGCTCATCAAAGCAAGATGGATGCCTCCAATTCTCAATCAGAAAGGTGCATTAAACCAGTCACAGAAAGTCATTTCCATTTACAAAACATTTTAGAGGATTCATGTCTAGTCTTGGCTGCACTTCAACAAAGATAAAAATAAAATGGCCTGTACACTACAGCAGCTCCACAGGAGGAGCACTTCCACGACTGGCAATGGAAGAGACAATTTCTGAAGCAGAACTTCTCAAAGACATGCAGAGTCAGCAGAGCACAAAGCAGCTGTCACTGCTGAAAGGATGGAAATTGAACTTGCAAGAAGTCAACTTTCAGTTGGAAGGGGAGAAGGGAAAGGGAGAAAAGGAATGTGACCACTGCAAGTCCACCCAAATTACCACAAGCCTTTCCTGGACAAATTTCAAGCTTAGGGTGTGTTCTGCTCTCTGATACAAACCATCATCCATGTCCAGCCTTTGCTTTCCTTTCACAATTACTGGTGGTGCTGACAACTCTAATTCCATGTCATGATCCCAATGATACTTGTTGCTTTGCTAAAAACTTCAGATTAAGAACTTTAACTGCTGTTTAAAATATGTTTGTCACTCTCAGTTGCAGAAAGACAACAGAGAACACGTTCGACAGTCTCAAAAGGTGAAGAACAAGAACACACAAAAATTCTCCATCTGAAAGCAAAATGACCCAATAATTTGAGATTTCAGCTCATGAGACAAAAACCTGATATGCAAATGAAAGGCAGATGTAGGTATAGGTTTATTTAACCAACCTGTAGCCATCATTCAAGGCAGTTCCTTGCCTTGAAAAGATTCCTTCCTCTAACATCAGTATTTAAAAGAAGTTCTACTGGTTATTTCAATAGGAGGAAAACAGGTTCATTGGTGACTAGTATCTATCACTGCTAGTGAAGGACAAATCAAGTTTTTTTACATACAAGATTGTTTTATGACTTAAAATATAAGGGGAGACCTTCTAGCGGTCTGCCAGTACCTCAAGGGGGCCTACAAGAAANGATGTTCAAGTCCAGGTTGGATGAGGCCCTGAGCAAGCTGATGTAGTTGGGGGTGTCCCTGCTTCTTGCAGGGGGTTGGACTGGATGACCTCTGGGAGCCCCTTCTCTGAACAGCCCCAACTCTCTCAGCCTGTCCTCATAAGGCACATCATCTAGTCCAGCCCCACTGCTGTGGGAAGGGACATCTCTGGTTAGATTTGAGTTTCCTCCAGGAAAAGTCTCCACATGATTCTTTTTTCAGTGAGAGGGCTGACTGCCTTGCACAAAGACAGCCACAATGGCTTGTTGAGTTCATCTCTACACTGCCCTCTTCCACTGAGCTCACACAGGAGCTGGCACTGAGGTGAGTTTTTATCAGCCCTCTGTGTATAGTGGATACTATCTGATCCTCTCTGAGTGCAAATGTTACCCNTCTGATCATTCTATGATTCTATAACGCAAACACTCGGCACAATGTTACCTCTCAGGAGCCCCAGACACGGCCAGTGAATGCTCACTGAGGAAACACTCCAGAGCAGCTACTGAAGATAAGATTGGAACAGTTTAAGCAGCTTGTAGCTGGGAGAGGAGGGCAAAAGGGAGACAAACTGACCCTTTGTTTTCTTTCTAATTTGGAGCCTATTTTGCCAGGCCCCCCCGGGAAGCGGTTGGGTACCGCTCTCAGTGTGCAGAAGGGTGTTCCACAGCAGAACCCACAACTCCTTCTGTTATGGACACTGGATCCAGTAAAGTTACTACCAGGTGGGTAAGCAGAGTAAGCTCTGAGCTTCCCTGACATACCAAAGCCCATGAAGCACCCAGTAGTGCTGGTTATAAAACAGCTGTTAAGATTAAAGATTGGACAAAATGTTTAGGAGACATCTTTTACAACACCAATAGGTCATGTTTATAAACCAATGGAAGATATGAAAGCAGTGAAAAAATGGGGCTGTAAAAACTCCTGGAAAGATTATACCTGGTTTGATCACCAAGAGGCAATCATACACCCTCGTTTAGGGCTGAGACTATGTGGTCTGGGTTTGGACAGGCAAGTCTTTGATGAATATTTTTATGACTCTGTAGGTCTTCACCCAGGATAGAACCTCAGGCTCCCTTATTTTACCTTCTGAAGAATGCACATTGTCTTTTTTTTATTATTATTTTTGTGGGTTTGGGTTTTTATAATAAACTTTAACCAAACAGCATGAGTTTGGATTTCTATGTGTCTTTCTGAAAACAAAGGCCTGACAGACTGTAGGATTTCACCAAAAGTGAGGGCAAAACAAAGAATTATTTCATGGAATCATAGAATGATTAGAGTTGGAAGGGACCCCCAGAGGTCATCCAGTCCAACCCCCCTGCAAGAAGCAGGGACACCCCCAACTAGATCAGCTTGCTCAGGGCCTCATCCAACCTGGCCTTGAACGTCTCCAGGGATCCAGGGGCATCCACCACCTCCCTGGGCAACCTGTTCCAGTGCTCCACCACTCTCACAGCAAAGAACTTTTTCCTCATCTCCAATCTAAATCCCCCTCCCTCTATTTTAAACCCTTTATCACCCCTTGCCCTGTCACAACATTTCAGTACTGTCTATCAGCTCCAGATGGGAAAGAAGGAAAGCAAGGTTCAATATACATAATTTTAAAAATGCAAAATAGCTGCCTAAAGCCCTGTAGGTCAGGACATGTCACAGTGCTAGCACAGATCATGAAGGTGACAAAAGCTTAAAAGCTTTCCTACACTCCCACCTCTGAAAAGCATGCAATTAGCTGCTGGAGGAGCAACATGATTTCTTTCCAAGCACCAACATTCCCCTGGTTTCACTAATGAGCCTCTCCTTTCAGGCCTGCAGCTGTATTCCTGGTCCTAATGACACACCAGACTGAGTATGGACTGCTGTGCCTGTGCACTTCAGGAGCATCCCTCCTTATACTTATGCAGACACTCTACTGTCTGAGGCTGCAAGTAGATGATCTAGGATAAGCTGTGATTGTCTCCAGTTCCTTCAGGATTTTCTTCTTACAAGATGCATAGGGAAATCAGTGACAAGAAGTTTAAAGCTGGTCTTATCTTGGACTTAAATATCAGCTTAAATATCCGTGACTCTACGGAGACTTCTTCACTTCTGTTCACCCTAAGTCAGTCATGAATAGATAAAACAGTTAAAATTTGAGCAGTATTTAATCAGAAAAGTGAAAGTGCCTGTAGATCACAGCAGTGCCATGCTAGTACCCTTTGTTTCTCATTTCCTGGCAGTTCTAGCTCAGCATCCACAGCCAACCATGGCAGACTTCACTGACTAACCCAGCTTCTACTCACAAAGAGAATAAAACTACTAACTGCATACTATGGCAGAATGAAGGACACAGCCTGGCATCAATAAGTTATATGATATGTTCTTACTTACCTCATGAAAACCACAGATAAAGATCTAATTCACACTCCCTAGCACCTAAATAGCAAGCTCAGACTATACATATTATAACATATATAAATTAAACTTATTAGCAGAGGAATGCTTTCAGAAACACTACCCCTCAGGCCATTAGGTTTCACTGCCAAACACATACCTGTCCTCTCTACCTACACCACCCAGAGCCACCCTGTGTCCTTCAACTGAAAAGATTTCAGCTCATACAGGCTCATGTGTCAACCACTTGTCATTCCTCCAACCCACACCTGCAGGATCACTAACTGCCAGCAGGGTTACTCTGGGATTTCCTAGGCCCACAAAATGAGTGTTCACTACCTGTTCCTCAAATAAATACAGTGTTAGGTAAAAAGTTCTCACAGTTACATTGTGTTGAGTAACTGCAAGCAAGCAACACAAACAAACAGCAATGCAAATAGGAACAGAAGGCAAGCCTAGAAATTCTGGGAAGTGAATTTACTGTGATACACCTGATACAGCAGTTGCATGTCAAAAAATCAAACCAAAGCACACAAACTTGTTTCTTTGTCCTATCATAGAATCATAGAATGGCTGGAGTTGGAAGGGACTCTCAGAGGTCATCTAGTCCAACCCCCCTGCAAGAAGCAGGGACACCCCCAACTAGATCAGCTTGCTCAGGGCCTCATCCAACCTGGCCTTGAACGTCTCCAGGGATCCAGGGGCATCCACCACCTCCCTGGGCAACCTGTTCCAGTGCTCCACCACTCTCACAGCAAAGAACTTTTTCCTAATCTCCAATCTAAATCTCCCTCCCTCTATTTTAAACCCTTTATCACCCCTTGTCCTGTCACAACAGGCCCTACTGAACAGCCTCTCCCCATCTTTCTTGGAGGCCCCCTTGAGGTCCTGGCAGAGCGCTAGAAGGTCTCCCCGGAGCCTCCTCTTCTCCAGGCTCAACAGCCCCAACTCTCTCAGCCTGTCCTCGTAGGAAAGGTGCTCCAGCCCCTTTAGCATCTACACCATTTACATTTAATGTAAACATATCTACTGGATTCTGTGCAATACACTACACAAATGCTAAGCTGAACTCATATAACATAAGCTCAGATTAGCAGGTGTCCATGAATATATTAATAAGCAGCAGACCTTGTAATCATATGTTTTTGTGCACTTACTCAAATTTAGGCAGTTTTGGTAAATGTTTACAATGTAATGATTTCTGTCATCAGCCTTTTGTCAAGAGCTGCTCCACACTGGTTTTTAGGTGATGTGTGTAGAAGCAGCTCACAGAATGAATAGCCAAGAGATTCCAACATCTGATATCCAGGTATCACCAGTGAGGGGCCAGGAGGGTTGTCTTGAGAGACCAGGCACCCATGCAACTGTTACCTCAAAGTATGGAGACACCACTATCTCCAAAAGGGCCATCACTTTTGCAACATGAGGATAGTAAGGTGGAAAATGTATCCATGTTCATCAGAAATTCTTGTTTCTTTACATGCCATGCAGAGTTCTGCAGGCAGGCAGAAATAACTCCTGTAATTGGCTCCACAACCTTGCCATCAGTAACTGGATTGCAAACACTCTCTTTGCAAATTAATGAAGGCAGACAGAAGAATTCAGTTAGCATTTTTCTCACATACAAAGGGATGGGTATTTTAATGCCTTTCCTGGATTTAGCACAGCTCCCTCTCTGCATACCACTGGATCAGTCCTGCTAGAAACCTGTCTACAGGTTTTCTACCTCTGCTATGGAATGATACTCATCAAAAGAAAGCTATTCAAAGCCCTCTCTGACAGAGAGCAAGAATGGGTCTTTGTCCTTCACCTCTTTGTACTGTCACCCATGCACATCTCTGATGCATTTGAGTTCATCAAAAGGTTCCAAACAAAACAAAAAAGTAAACCCCTCATTAAAATTCTGGCTGCCACTGCCACGATGTGTGTGTGACACAGGCAGTGTTCAGGGACAGGGATATAGGACATGACAGCCAACTGCCTTTGGAAAGGACAGGCTTGGACAGCTCAGATTCTCTGCTTTGTACTGGACCAGGACACTAAATCCAAGTGCCTTCATGTCTCAGGGGAGCACAAACTTGTATTATGAATCCAACATCTGAGGTCAGGTCTCACAGTACCTGTTGCAGTATCAAAAGCCAGCTCGAGCTCCACAAGAGCTTTAGCATCCTCTCAAGATCAGTAAATCCAGAATGCTGTGGATTTACACACATTACCACAGCAACCCCTTTTTGCAGCAGCTCATAGCAAGCTCCATGCTGACAGGACTCCACTCAGCTCTCAGATAATCCAAAACCAGTTACACATACACTACAAACCTGCACTGGCTACAGTGCAAACATTATGTTTAACAAAAGTTAAAGAAAGGGCTGGTTCTGGACATCACACAGTCTAGGAAAAGATCAATTTAATTAAACTAATTTAATTTTAAACTAGTGAAAATAATGAAAAGAAAAATATAACATCTAGTAATAGCCACGTGTCTAAAAATCTGGAAAATTGAATTATACCTGCAGTGAACAGACATTGAATAAAATGGGGGGAAAAGATCAATGTTTTAATATTTTCCTCTCAATAAACCCAAAAATGTTATCTTGTCAACAGACATGGACAGTAATGCTGCAACATTAAACATTACCTAATTAGATAAAATGATCATGATCAAAGCCCTCCATAGACTCTGTAGGGATACAAATGCATCTGTAAGGCTACATTTATTTTCTATCAAAACAAAACATAATGAAACAAAACCAGCAAGGCAACTGAGCCTGATCAAGTGAAAACAACTGCAACTACACATACACAAAGGGAAAGCAGAAGTACAAGGCTTGTCCCAACTCATCTCAAGACAGCCAGAGGTTGTACAATTACCTCAGGGCTACAGCATAACATGCTTAGGAAAGAAGTATAAAATGTGCCTCTGTGTGAAACTGTATTTTTAAATAAACAAACAAGAGCCAGAAGTTAGGAAGTTTAAAGGAAAAAATTAAACATCCACAGTCTCAACCTGGAGCAGACATACACATATCTCAGCAAGAACAGGCCAGCAGGAGGGCAGAGGCAATAGAAATCTTACTCTGCAGCCAGATGCTGACATCAATCATTGACCCTCATTCCCTGAATACAAGTGGTATCTTGGTTTTAGATTATATTATTCATATAAAATACCAGATTTCTTAAGCTAATCATAGAAAGCTTCTCTGTCACAGATCTAGATGTTTCAACCTGAGGAATATTCCTTTGTGCCAGCTCAATAACCTCGTTTCTGATTATACAACCCACTGACAACCTCAATAAAAACTGACTGCAGGTTGCACTTGGGGAAGCACAGAGTTGTGTATTCAATGTGCATCTACTGATTTCACTGGGTCTGGGTTGTGTCATTAAATGGTGCTCTAGTTTGCAATAAAAGACTCATATTTACAGCACCAGGCTGATATCTTTCAGTTCTGTTTTACCAACCACAGAACTAATTCTAATTTATTTTGTGAGTTTTGCTTCCCTGAGGGATATGCTTAAAGACTTTACATAACAAATCTAAAAATCAAGATGAAAATTGCTTAACTGCTAAGTTGAATTTGATGTTAAAACATCCTATTTCCCTAGCTCTCTTCTCCCAATCAATGCTATGCACATAAGAAAATGTTGTCATTTTCAGAGAAAAAGTTACCACCACTTAAACATTCTCTAATATCCCAGGCTGGCCAGTCATATTTTAGTCAAGCTGCATAACAAAAAGCAAAAGTAAAGAAAGTTAGAAAGTTCCAGTTCCCAACCTTTTAACCTAAATCAGTGGGACAATGACAAAGCTGTGGGACTGGGCCATCATCCTAGTTACTGGCCAGAGTTAGGAAGCAATGCCACAGAGAAACAGACAATGGGATTCAAGCCTGGCATGCAGAGTTCCCCCTGAGTCCTGTGACTGCAGAGCAGCCAGCACACTGCTCTGGACAGTGAAGTGACCTGCTGAGTCTCTGTCCTCCTTCGTGGGTTGTGCACTGCTGCTGGAAGCAGGGGCTGAGCCATCTTTACAGCAAATGGTTGGTTAAATGGTAATTTGTTTAATTATTCTTAAAGCCTTTCACTCTCAAGACATGTAAGGAATAAAACCTCATCTTTCATTAAAAATACATTTGTGCAATACTCATGTGCTTTAATAATATATGTGGTATCTTAATAGATCTTTAGCATATCTTTAACTGTATCACAGATACAGATTAGGATTATTTTTTATTTAGACATAAAACCCACCAGAGTTCTAGGGTTTAACATGCAAGATGAGATGGCATTCAAAGTTTAAAACAATTTCTGAGATCACAGAATCATAGAATTGTTAAGGCTGGAAATGACCCCTAAGATCATCCAGTCCAACCATTAACCCACCGCCACCAAGTCTACCCTTAGACCATGTCCTCAAGCACCGCATCTCCCCGTCTGTTAAACCCCTCCAGGGATGGGGACTCAACCCCCTCCCTGGGCAGCCTGTCCCAATGCTTGAGGACTCTCTCAGGACAGAAGTTCGTCCTGAGATCCAACCTAAATTTTCCCTGGTGCAGCTTGAGGCCATTTCCTCGAGTTCTGTCACCTGTTCCTGGGGAGATCAGATGCTGCACCAACCAAATAAGGACAAGCACAGCACCTCTGGAGATGAGATTATAAGTAACAGCATCATGTCCAGCTGCCTTTGATGTGCCCAGAATAAAGCACTAAGTTAGATTCACCAATAAAGTGTTTTTGCTGCTGGACATCTGAAGCAAAGCCCCACTCCACATCACCTGGCATCTCCAAAAAGTCCCATCAAAACAAAGACAAGTCAGACAATAAGTCCCACCACTGATGATTTTAAAACCTGCAATTCTAAGTGACTTTCACAGTCTGAAAGTAATCTTTCCCAACTTTTTTTTAATTACTTGAGAGGATAATTATGTAACTATAAGGACTGTTGCAGGGCTTACCCTATCAAATACTTATCATAGAATCATAGAATGATTAGAGTTGGAAGGGACTCTCAGAGGTCATCTAGTCCAACCCCCTGCAAGAAGCAGGGACACCCCCAACTAGATCAGCTTGCTCAGGGCCTCATCCAACCTGGCCTTGAACATCTCCAGGGATCCAGGGGCATCCACCTCCTCCCTGGGCAACCTGTTCCAGTGCTCCTCCACTCTTACAGTAAAGAGTTTATCGGTTAAACATTAGCTCACCCTCTTGGCACCCAGGTCTGCATGAAACAGGGAGAAGTGTGAAGGAACAACAGCACTCCTGAAGCTCTGTCTCCTTTCCACACTTCAAAGTTATGTTGCATGAGAAAAGCAGCAGAATGTCTTAAAGCAGAAATATCAGAGTGAAGTTCCTGGCTTGTGTTTGGGACATAATTGTGGTCCCTGTTGAGTGCATTTCACTGCCCTTCTCCTCTTCTCTTGGTGCAGTTACTCTCCACCTCTTTGTGATGTGTGGTGACAGATGAATACAGACTGATGCAGGGGCTGCTGTTGTAGGTGTACTGTCACCTTGCAAATGCTAAAGGAGAGTTGTTTCTTACTACTTGGAACAGTGAGTGAGGCTTCAAGTGCAAGCAGAAACAAAGCACTACAGAGCAAGGTTGGGCATTTCCACTTAGCTACTCTTTGTTCAAGGGCCTCTCTAAGTCAGTACACGAACTATCTGAGAAATCACAACTCACAATCAAAGTACATTTGAAAATTGTCTATATCTTTTTCAAGAGAAAAGAAATAAACACTCACCAAAACCACCTAAGCTACCTGTTCCTCTGCTGCAGCTGAAGCAGCCTTCAAAAGACTCAAAAGGTACAGTATTTATTATTAGTAAGGAAATCATAATAATTACTCCATAACCTCTTCTAAAAAGTTCAAAAAACCACAACCAAATGAGAGAACACTGCACTGGGGTTCTGTAAAACCAGTGACTCAGCTACAAGATTTATCTCCTGATGCTGTCACTGCTCATGCAGTGAGCTCATCCTTCCCAAGGGAGAGCCATGTCTGGTGTTACCTCTTCCTGTCACTGCATAGCACATTAGCTCACTGAAACCACATTGGAAGCATCAGGGTGGACAGTCACAGGCAAGGCCTATCACACCACTGATCCCATTTCCACATCTGATTCTCATCCACATGGGACTTGCAGGCAGGCAAGACAATGGAATCAGTAGCAGTTACCTCCCTCACCTCATACATTTCCAAAGGCCACACTCCACATTCAGCCACATCACTTGAATCTGACCCCTTGATACACACCACCACAGTTCAGATCACAGCAAATGAAGGAATGGTCCCTGGAGGATTTTGTGACTGAACAGAGCAGCAACCAGTCCTAAAGTAACAGTGAGCAGGTGATGTACTGCATGATGGCTTGATCAAACAGTTCCTTGCTGCATCCCATTCCATCACTGCCCATAAACCAGCTATTTCCTGCCCAGAAACTACAGCAACGAGCTCCAAATAACAAATTATCCTGAGAATGTCTCAGTAGCAAACACAGAGGTTCCAGGGTTATAATCACATTGTTTTCTTTGGCCAAGAATTTTATTTTAGATTGTAGGCAGTATCAAAAGGTATGTCAGTCAGAAATGTAATGGACATCCAAGGGCCTCTCTAAGTCTTTTTTATTTATTTGAGCCAGCAGTGTGCCCATGAGCCAGCAGTGTGCCCAGGTGGCCAAGAGGGCCAATGGCATCCTGGCTTGGATCAGGAACAGTGTGGCCAGCAGGAGCAGGGAGGTGATAATCCCCCTGGATTCTGCACTGGTGAGGCCTCACCTCGAGTACTGGGTCCAGTTTTGGGCCCCTCACTTCAAGAAGGACATTGAGGTGCTGGAGCGTGTCCAGAGAAGGGCAACGAGGATGGTGAAAGGTCTGGAGAACAGGCCCTACGAGGAGCCTGAGGGAGCTGGGGAAGGGTCTGGAGAACCGGCCCTACGAGGAGGCTGAGGGAGCTGGGGGGGTTTAGTTTGGAGAGGAGGAGACTGAGGGGAGACCTTATTGCTCTCTACAACTCCCTGAAAGGAGGTTGCAGTGAGGGGGGGGTTGGTCTCTTCTCCCCAGTCACAGGTGACAGAACTCGAGGAAATGGCCTCAAGCTGCACCAGGGAAAATTGAGGTTGGATCTTAGGAAGAACTTGTGTCCTGAGAGAGTCCTCAAGCATTGGGACAGGCTGCCCAGGGAGGGGGGTGAGGCCCCATCCCTGGAGGGGGTTAACAGACGGGGAGATGCGGTGCTTGAGGACATGGTCTAAGGGTAGACTTGGTGGCGGAGGGTTAATGGTTGGACTGGATGATCTTAGGGGTCATTTCCAGCCTTAACAATTCCATGATTCTATGATTGATCTTATACAGTTATCTACTTGTCTGTAGCTATCTACTGCCTAGATACCAGGCACCTTAGCTGAACATTACTCAGTTACTTTTCACAGCTTTTTATATATAGGTTTATCATCCTGGACCAAAATTCATTCACAATTGTTCTTGCAGTTGACATATTTAGACAAAGATCCCTGTGTACACAACGCTCAATGGACAGTATTTATAGGATTTGTAGCATGTTTTGCCTCAAGTATCTAAAGATCCATTAAAAAAAATTAAAAAAAACCAACCTTTTCAGTTGAGAAATCACAGGTTACCTGACTGAGGCGAGTTCTGTCTCTGTAATTCCAGCTGGCTCCTCCATCAGTACAATGTAACAGGACAGCTTTCACAATGCATCACCTCCCTGAACCATAAATGGTGTCCTCCTGAAGTGCTGCCAAGGTGTCTGGCACAGTTGTCACTCTGGATTACAAGGAGCAGACCACTACTCACTGATTTCCTCAGAGCACCATGCTGTTTGCACAAACACATCCTCCTTTTGCAGCAATCCAAGGCAGCAGGTAAAGTAACAGTTACAGCCACACTAGTCATCTACCTGGGATAGGTACAGCAGGTAAACTTCAGTGGGAAAGCTGTGAGCATCAGCTGTTAAGGCTTTAACCTCACTACCCACCAGACAGGCTTGGAGGCTCTGCCTGGTCCTAAACTAACTCAAGAGAAGACAACCAGAAACAAGAAACAAGCTTGTTTCTGGTTGTCTTCTCTTGAGTTAGTTAAGGACAACCAGAAACCAGCTTGTTTCTGGTTGCCTTCTCTTGAGTTAGTTAAGGACAACCAGAAACAAGCTTGTTTCTGGTTGTCTTCTCTTGAGTTAGTTAAGGACAACCAGAAACAAGCTTGTTTCTGGTTGTCTTCTCTTGAGTTAGAACATGTTTACTGCCTACACTGTGTTATGATTTCTAGGAGTGATTGTAATTTTTCACTCTATCACACCTACAATACATTCAGCTTGCCATCTGAAGCAACCTGTGGGTGAATTATTTACCTTAAGGGATTTTTAGCAACAAAATCTGTTACCTGGCCAGATAACTGGCTGTTATCTTCCACTGTTAAGAATGTGAGATGATACAGCAGTTGAAGAAGATGTAATCTATGGCCCTGGCACAGCAGCACCAGATTTCACAGCTTTTAGATCAAGTCCTAAGTGCTGCAGCAGGAAAGCTCCATGAAAGCTTCACTGTAGCTGGAGACTGGCAGAGGTTTTTATGGCAGTTGCTGTCTGAGCAGTTGTCTGTAGAGCAGTCACATCCAAAAAGACAGGACCTGCATCTCAGAGGTGTTTATCCAAAATGACAGTAAGTACTAAAACAGCAAAAAAAACCCAGACAGAAAATAGAAATGGCAACTAGATAGCTGAAAATATACACTGGTTGAATCAGCTATGCTGTTCTCTGTATTTTTAATGCTCTATTATCATATTATTATTATTGTTTTTAATGATCTTACAATTCCTAACCTTGCTACAGTGACCACAGGGGCAGGGTAGTGCATAGCCAAAAACAAATGAGGCACTTTGAGGTGTTATTCTTTCTATCCACCCCTCCCTGGGGATCCTCAGTGTACCTCTATCACAGGGATTTTTTCAAGAGTTCATTTTTCTGAAGCTGAATTAATTTTTAGCAGCAATCTAGATAGATAACTGATGTCCATTTCAGGCTGGGCATTGCACAGGTTGGCTCTTTGAACATGTATTTATGTCCCATTGTCCCCACAACAAAGAGTAGTCACAAGCTGGTGGTTGTCACTATGGAATTACCTGTCAAAAGCAGTGAAAGCACAATTCTGTACAAGTAGAAAAAGGGAACTTGACTTCAGTGAGCTGTTTGGCCTTCAACTTTCAGAGAATTTGGACACTGGCTTGAAACATGGCTTTAATATCTGAAGTTTAAGAACAGAAACTACAGTAGAAAAAATTAAATATATAATCTGAGGCATCAGGCAAGGAAATCCTCATTGATCCCACATGACTATTGGAAGTAAGGAACTATCAAAGTACAAAGCTATAATTTGCTCCAGAAAAAGCAAACTCTCTTCTGCTCCCTGCCTGAGGTTATTGAAACCACTGAGCAAAGCCACCAAACTACCACCCATTGTGCAAATTGCATCTGCCAACTAAAATCATCACTAAAAGCTGAAATCAATGGGAAACCTTCCAGAAATTATTTAATTAGATGGAATTATATCTACACTCACCTCCTTTCTCTGGGGTGTACAGCTAGTCAACCCCTTGTGTCTGCTTTCAGGCTTGGGAGCTCACTGGAGCAGAAAGTGCCTGATAGTGGTGTCTTGTGCAGCACAGATAATGTCACCAGCATTCTGCAAACACAGCACTGCAGCAGAACTTCAGCACTAAGCAGCTGATTGAAGAGACTCTATAAACACAAAACTTTGTTTCCAGAAAACATGGGTGTGCTTGGAATTTTTTTCAATGCCTTAAACAGATTAAAAAAAACCCAAAAAACCAACTTCTGCAGCTTTAAATAGTAATTAAAGGTATAATTCTGCCTGCTATTTCACTTTATAAACTACAATTTGTGTATTGATCCAAGTAGCTTTACATTTTGAGCCAAACAACATGGGATGAAAGTTCAGACAGTACTTATCTATCTGTTCCTGAGGAAAACAAAATTAGGATTTTTCTTGGCTCTCTTCTCAATACTTGGGAGTGTTTGGGCAGTTCAAGTCTAGCTGATTTGTGCCTCCAGTCTTTGACAATATTACCTACAGCTATTAGAAAGCAATCTAATTAGGAAAAACATTTTAAAAATTAACCACCTTCTCCACAGATGACATTCTAGAGAACCAGTAGGATTTGTTAGCATGCCAGAACAATGTAAGACCCCAAACTGCATTCCTAAGGTTAATCTCTTAGGTTCCCTAAGGTGAAAAAAGAACACTTGGTATGAAGAACTTTATCAGGAGGGCACAAGTTTTAATATTTGTCTCTGATGTCTCTTATACTACAACTGCAATTTAATAGAGATAAAGACAGGAAAGGGGGATAATTCCCTTGTAAAAAAAATGCCCAAACTTCTGTTCTACACCAATTTATCAGTTTTGTAAAACATCTGGAGAATTTTTTGCATGTTATATCACTTTAAATGGAATGGTCTCTACTGGGTGTCACAATCTGTTAGTTAATACTGGAAGTGGCCTGAAGGCCCCCTTAACAAATGTAACCTTCAAAAATGGCAAGTCAGCCTAATCACATACCAAACCAACTGAAACCATCCCAATTCACCAACCCCTTAAAACTGAGCTCCAACTGACACAGAAAGAACTGCTACTGAGAGCCAGAGGGGAGA
>VXBZ01009983.1:0-18787 GCA_013399135.1 Heliornis fulica | reverse complement strand
AAAAAAAAAAAAAAGCCTCTCTGCTGTTAGGAACATTATTGAAATGACAGAGGTGATCTGTTCCAACTCTGAAAGTAGATTTAATGATGTATAAAAAATATCATCTTTCTACCTCTGCCCCTCACCTTCTGCAGCATTTGGAATGTTTTGAGGGCCATCAGGTCGAAGTAGACAGCAAAAGTGTTTCAATTCCAAAGTTGCAAAGTCCTCTCCTCAGAGCTCTTCCAAAAGTTTGTTCTGAAGAAGTTTGTACCTACAAGGATATAAAGAGATAAGAAAACAAAGAGCAGTCAAAATACAGGAACTCTCAAAAAAAGCCCTGTAATTTGCCTGATTTAGGCACAGGCAAAAATTCAGATTTGCAACAGTACATGGACTTGCAGAAAATAAGACCACAATGCCTTCTTACATATTGACTGCAAAGGAAGCATACTACAAATGACCAATTGTCTCTTCTTCAGCTCTACCACATGATGATTAGTTCAAATAACCCCAAGCCATATATTACCTTTTTCTCTGTATTAGTTTGTCCATAAGAGTTTCATCTCCTTTTGATTCACTTTGAGCTGTACTCCCTCCCTGCCCCTGCCCAGTCTGAGAATGAGTATGGAATACTTTGTTCTTTCAGTAGTCTGAGAAATTACAAACAGGGAGATGTGTAGGTGTTAGTGTTTCTTGGAAACAGGGTCCTGCTTTATTTATAGCTCTGCTGTTTAGCCTTCTGTGTTGGCATGCTGTAGTACTCTACCAGAATGCATACTGAATATGCAAGTTCATAAGCAGCTTCACTAGCAACTAAAATCTTAATTTATGACTAAAATAGGGAACACACTTGTAGCAATTTCACTAAAGATTTGGCATGGTTAATAATTTGATGAGTAGCTGATAGGATTTGATCTCCTCTTTTGACAACCTATTTTGGTATATGACTTTCCTGCCTTAGGATTTGATAGGAGAACCTACGTGACTTGGTCCTGCTTGTCGGAAATAATACATGGTGCTTCTGACCTTAATAGCCTTATGGTCAATGCATTTTCTTATGGAAAAGACTCAACTAGATTAAGTAATTTTAAAATAATCATTCCCGAAGTCTTCTCTAATATTCCTCCTTAGTCTGAAAAGTCTACATGTACACTGGATTTATTTTTTAAATAATAAAAGAAACTACCCCAAACAAACAACAACAACAAAACCCTCACCCCAAATACCCCAATCAGAAGGGTTTAGATTTTGGTAAAAATATCCACATTTAGGTGCCTGTATATAAGTGTCTACTTCTGTGCTGGATGGTGAACTTGTAAAAAACAGTGGAGAGCTTGCCAGGGTAATCGGTCCTGTTGGTCCTGCTGAATCATTCTTTGCCAAATATCTCCCATCATGACCTGGCTACTCATCTAAATTGTGCCCTAAACAGCATTGAGATTGCTTGGAAATCTATCCCACATACATATACCTACATCAGGGATTGATCAACTGAGAGATCACAACCTGAGTCACTTGAACAACTACAGTTAAGAACTTTTACAGAGTCAGCACGGAGGATGGAATTACCTTAGGGTAATTCAGGCTGTCTCTGTGATTAAAACCACTGCCTCTTGATAGGATCTTTCCTAGCCTGAACTTATAGAGGCATGTCCAGAGTTTTGCATCTTGGGTGCCTAGCCACAAGAGAGGCATTTTAATACACAGCTCAAGTCCATCATTTCATCTGCTACAGATTTCCACCGGATGACACTTAATATTCCTCTGTGAAGCTGTTTCCTTTTCCTGAAGGATACAAAAAACCTATTTGCACATGGCAGCTACTTAAATAATAGCCCAACTTGGTTTAATATATATTTTTTATTAGTGAAATAAAATTAGCAAAGTGTCACAATGCAATATTATCAAGGACCTGAACAGAAAATTCTTAGAAGCTCTTAGCTCCATTTGACTGAAGACAGGGGTCCTTACTTTGAGGACAGTATTGTAAGTGTCCTCCAAGCACACTTGAGAACACATACAAAAGAATCAAGGAGGTCAGGACATTTTGATGTTGTTTGAAATAAACCATGCCTGTTTCTTCAACCAAGGTGAGCATCCTATTGCAACAGGCATAGCAGTAACTGATCACATAGTTTTCTTTATATCAAAGGAACTATGAATAACTATAGACAAAGGATGATGAAAGAGAAGCATGGTGGTTCTGAACTGACAGGAGGAACTTGATTCACAAATAAAATGTTGCAAGGCTCAGTAAACCAGGGAACAAATAGAGAATTATGGGTCTATAGTAGAATCACAAGATAACTGGTAAAGACCGTCTTGTATAGGAATCAACTGAAATTCAATGTAGAACATTGATTTTTTTTTTTTTTTTAAATAATACCATATATGTGTGTGTGTCTATGTTATGGTTGTTGGAGTTATTTCTGCCCACTGCTATAATGATATTTTCTTCATTACGCCATTTCAGATACAATATAACTGCTACCTCCCAGTTCCTGGAAAAAGATTGGTTTTAGATGAGGCTCTGTCAGATAAGCAATGTTCAGAGGTGGTGTTCTCATATTCTTATATGAAGATCACAAGATCAGTAAGATACTCAGTAAGTTGGTCAGTAAGATAGGCCACTGTAGATAAGTGAGCATGATTTTAAACTTAAATCTGTGAGAGTTTTTTATTCATGAGCTGTGTTTTGAATCCTTGGTTTTTTGTTTTNNNGTGGTTTTTTTTTGGGTTTTGTTTTGTTTTTTGTTTTTTTTTTTTTTTTTCCAAAAGTGAAACTTACCCAAATCTAGAAAAATGTATCAGCAGTTATTTGGCTCTTTTTTAGAGGGTCTACAACATCTGAATTTTAATTTAGTTTTAGTGTTCATGACTTACTATGACAGCTTCTCTACAGCTTTAGACTTGGTAGAATTTAGCACCTGTAGTGAAGTTATGCTTACATAATGATACAAATTTCCTCGTAATTTTTTTTCTTTAACAGCTGGAAGATCTGCCAATAGTGTAATCACAAGTTAATCCTTTGATCTTTGAGTACCTTACATTTAATTTTCTACAAAATATTGCTTACAGGGTAGTCCAAGCACCCTGAGCTCCTGGAGGCAGAGACCTATATTACTTTGTCTTTGCTATTAGAAATTCGATACTAACTTTCTTGTTATTGCTGCTGCAATACTATTTTCATTCCCAGTGTAGGGTAAGAACTGCACTTGTAGACAGTATCTACTCTTAGTCTATGTAGGAGGGGCACCAGATGGTTATGACAAATAAAAGGAATAAGCACAAGGTACCAGTAGCATGATTATGATTCGTGTAGTAAGTGGCAGTCACAGCACACCCACTGTCTAGCTATTGTCGGGCGTTTTGTAGTCATTATGACACAGCAGGTAAACATTAATGGGAAAAGATTGCATACTGTGAGACAGAGCATTAGCCTGTGTAAGTCATCAGAGCTCAGCTGAAGTCAATGGAGCTGCAAGGTTTTGGACCAGCTAAGGATATGGCCTTAAAAACTTACTATCGAAAAGAAAAAAAAAAAAAAAAAGATCTGAAGCTTCCTCTGCCATATGCTTCAGACTGTTCTCTCTGTATAGATAATTCTTCAAAAGTACATATACCCATACTTCGTGTGTGTGTGTGTTATTGTATTTTGGAGGAGGGTGGGTAATATACATTATGTGGACTGGGAAAGATCTGTATCTCCATATGTCAAAAATTCCTCTAATTACACTCACTGTCATTATCAGCTTTTGGAATTCCCCTTCCATACAATCTACTTTTGTCCTCTTTCATCAGCAAAGCTGAGTGTGACATTCTCTAACAAGGTTGGTAGAATGGTTACGCGACTCAATTATTAACTCAAATGTAACTTGCATACTGCAGCAAATAGAATTTCTTCTGACAGGCTGCTTGTCATATTATGGCCTTATTTGATTAACTCACCCCTTTGGAGGTGTTCATGATCTCATTATATCTTTAATGATAAAATTCCCTTCTGCTATGTGCTATTTTATATTACGTTAAAAGGGATTAATTCATTTTTCGCTTGTCACTTGCATAATTGGATAAATATTTAACAGGGGTAAGTTGATTAAGTATCTTCTAAAAATATACTTACCACCAAAATATATTCTGAACGTCTTAAAAGTTGGTCTGTTGGCCATCATTGGAGCAAGTGGAAAATCCAATGAGGCTTTCCATTTGAAGGTCATATGAAGACCTTTCTAGCTCTGTAGAGCCTCCAAAATTAATGATAAAAAATGTTTTTACTCATGTAAAAAATAATGGGTTTAGTAGAGTACAATGCAAAGAGCTTCAATTGGAAGATGAGAGCCATGACTGAGTTAACATGTTGCTGAATAAATTGAATATGAGAGGTAGTGCATCTTCTGGTTGAAAAGTGAGATAATCAGGGGGAATAATCTGAGTCTTTGCTGCTGAATGACAAAGTCCAGGAAGGTATTCCTGTATACATCCCTGAGATCGACAGTCCTAATTCTGCCATGATGATATTTGGATGTCCAAATATTTTGTTTAACTCATATCCATGGAACATATGACTTTCGATTTTGTTGAAACTTGTTTCCCAATTTACAAGTAATTTATTAACTTGGATTACTGCTGTCAAACACAAGTACAAACAGGAAGTTAATGCTTGAAAACATGGCCAAAATCATAGTTTTATGGGATTCATGGTTATTTCAAAAGCAGAATTTAATTATTATTATTACTTCTCTTTCCCTATCTATAAATTAATATAACTTTGTTTTGGGGTTTGTGTGCAATGTTTTTTGTGGAGGAGGGAGGCTGAAGGGGTGGCTTCTGAATGAAGCTGCTAGAAGTTTTTCTTACATCTGACAGTCAATACCAGCTCATCTCAAGGCTGGGCTGGCTGCTGATCAAGGCTGAGACAATGTGCAAGTTTGGTAATGCCTCTGGGATAACATATTTAAGAAGAAATGAAAAAAGCAAGCAGCAGCCTTTTGCTATCAGAGAAGGAGGTGAGAATGTATAAGAAAGTCTGCACACTCCAAGGTCAGTGAAAAAGGGTGGGGGAGAGGAGGTACTCCAGGCACCAGAGAAAGATATTCCCACCTGTGGAGGACACTACACAGCAGCAGATAAAGACTCCTGAAAGGGGATGTAAGCTGGTGGATAGCTGGCATTGGATCAAGATCCTGGCAGGACCTGCAGCCTGTGGGGAGAGGGGGCCATGCCGGAGCAGGGGGCACTTCTGACCCTGCAGGGGACCCACACTGGTGCAGTCTGTTCCTGAAGGCCTGAACCCCATGGAAGGAACCCATGCTGGGACAGATGGTGAACTGCAGTCTGTGAGAAGGATACACATTAGAGAATTTAATGGAGGACTGTTTGCTATGGGAAGACCGCACAGCTGGTATAGGAACAGTGTGAGCAGTCTTCCCCTGAGGTCCTCCTCAGGAGCAGCAGAAAATGTGTGATGAACTGACCAAAACCCTATGTTCTTTTCCCCTGAGCTGCTCATTGTGAACCAAGCAGACAATTTGGGAATAAAGTTGATCACAGAAAGAGGGAGAGCTGGAGGAGGGTCTTTAAAGATTTTGTTTTATTTTTCATTATCATCCTCCGGTTTGATTGGGTAATAAATTAGATACATTTTATTCTCTATTTACTCTGTTTTGTACATGATGCTGATTGATGAATGATCTCTCCCTGTCCTTATCTTGAATCACAAACCTCTTATTATATATTTCTCCCTTTCATAGCTGAAAAGGAAAGAGCAGCTTTGGTGGGTACCTGTCCTTCAGCCTGGGCCAACCCAGCATAGAATTTAACACCTGTAGATAAAATTTTCCTTTCATTTTTAAAAGATTCCATTATATAAATATCAATTACATTAATCACTGACATTTTGTATTTTGACAAAGTAGGGTTAAGTATGCATTTACTAAAATTGAAACATCTAATTTGTTTATTCTTTTAGCTATTTGCCTATTGTCCTGGAAGTTGACATGAAATTCCAGTCATAAGATTTTAACAACTGCAAATCTGTGAATCCTAGTGTTCCTAGATAATAAGAAAATCAGGGTTTAAATAGGTATTCTGCTTCTGTACTTTGCCCAGAAATGTAACAGCTCAGACAGTGCCTTTCAGATAGATGTTTGTATAATATGTTAAAATTGTCCTGTGTTGGAGATGGATAGTCCAGTTTCCCTGGACAAACTGCACTCATGTTTCCACTATCCTTGCCATGAGGTTTGGTCTGATATCTATATGCACTCAAATGATTTCATGTGTTATTTAAAATCTTTTCAAATTTTATTTTTTTTTTAAAGTTGGAAGTGAAATTAGATTGATAGCTCATGCAGAAAAAAAAAAAAAAGGAAAGAAGGAAACATGAATGAAAGATGCTTTAATCTATTAAAGGAAGTGTAAAATTTTCCAAGTGTCATATGATCAAAATATTTATGCTTTCAACTGTTTAAAGACACCAAGTCTCTTCACATTGTATCAGTTTTCCAAATGAGTCTCTGGAGACACATGGATTTTTTTTTCCATTATCTATAAACAGACTCAGTTGAGACTGAAGATGATGCTTGATGACTGTGTTATATACCTAAAGCTACATGAGGCCACCACCCCTTTCTGATCTTCAGTATACTGTTTATTCATCTAAAGACACAGTTTTCAGTCTGCTTTCTACCGGACTCAGGTTTCTTTGGTTGTCAAAGAATATTTCCATATACTGGAGTTTGAACTTTCAAAATGTGTATTTGTAGAAGTTTTCCTTTGTGTCACATCCCAGGACAGCTTTTAAGTTTTTTGAAAAAAAACAAAACCAAACCTGAACCAACAAACCTTGCTTTTGGTCTTGTTGAACATCATGAGGTTCACACAGGCCCACCTCTCTAGTCTGTCAAGGTCCCTCTGGATGACATCCATTCCCTCAAGTGGGTGGACTGCACCACACAGCTTGGTGTTGTCAGCAGTCTTGCTGAGGGATGCACTTGATCCCACTGTCCACATCTCCAACAAAGATCTTAAACAGCACCGGTCCCAGTACTGATGCCCGAGGAATGTTGCTTATCACTGGTCTCCACTTGGACATTGAGCCATTGGACACTTGTAGAGAGTGACCATCCTACCAATTATTTATTCACCTAGTGGTCCACCCATAGAATACATTTCTCTCCAACTCAGTGTAGTGGCAGAAGCTTTGACATTTTTAATTGATATCCAAATTCATTATTCTTCTCTTTTCAACATTCCACAAGGCAGATTAAAACCCTTTCCATATGATTCAGATGGGCAAACACAGAACAGCATTCTGGGCAATAAACACTGAATAATTTTACTGGGAACCTGCCAAAGGCTGAAAATTATGGAATGAAAAATGAATGATGAATAAATGAATAAACAAATCTGTTTGCAGAAATTAGGGTTGATTGCTAAATGATTTGCTGCTTCATAAATGGGGCTAAATTAATTGTAAGATTTGTTCTGTAATAGAATGATTTGGTCTTTATAGCACCTGACTGAGTGCATGTTGAATCTGGCTGAAAGATTCTCAGTTACTTTAGTGGACTTTGAATTAGACTCATGAAGTATTATTCACTGTCATACCATTCTATGACCTTGGAAAGAAAGTTGTCATTATTTTCACTGCACAACTGAGGAAATTGCACTACAAACAAAGAATGACCATGGTCATAGAAAAGGTCAGTGGTACTGTTCAGTGATACAAGACACAGATGGGAAATGAGAAGACAACAGTCATGCCCATAAGGTTTTATTGCGCTATATATACAGAACTAATAATAATCCATAATAGTTTGGGATTGATTCATTTGATATTGGGTGTGTATAGTGGGGTTTTGAGGACAGGAAGTAAACTTTGGACTACCTACAGTATCGCATCCAAGTTACTTTTTTTTTTTTTTTTTTCAGGAACACCTTTTCCTCCCCACAAATTAATTTTTGATCTGCAGTATGAGAAAAAGGTCATCTACCACCTGAAGTCCTGGGTAATCTTTTCACAGACCCTCATTCAAAACCAGTAGGTGACAGTTCTCCTATTTCACCCAAATTCATCTGTCCTTTTAACCTGCGGGGGCCAAATAGGAAGCAAAATAGCTTTTGCTCTTAACAGATCAAACCAAAGAAAAACAGTGGTGAGAAATGGATTGTGTGCTGCGGTCACTCACTCATTTGAGGGAGGGGAGATTTATTGACTGCAGGAGTCAATAAAATTGCAGCACAATCTGAGTTTGCATTCTGAGTCCCGAAGTAACTCTCAGAAGTTTAGCAGGAACTTCCTGCACACAAGTTTGATTCCAAAGTGTTTTCTAGTTTAAACTATGGCTAAGACAGAGTAGACCTGAAGGGACTATGGGTCATAAAACATCTCACATCTGTGGGAGAAAAATATGTCTCATTCTGCCACTAGCATAGATAGTACACAGCCCTAGACAGCTGGTGTATCCTCCTGTGAGCATCCTGATGAAGATTATGAGAAGGGTGTGAGGGATCTAACTCAGTCCCTAATATTTCACTGTTCTAGCCCAATGAAAGCAGTCAACCCTGGACTGGACATAAAGGCAGATGTGTATTTTTGCTTTTTTAAAAAATAAAATTGATATTAAGGTCAGAATGGTAATAAACATATGTAAGAGATAACAAACTATTGAAAGAAGTGATATGAAGCTAGAAATAGCTTACTGGCAGAGATTGGGTTCATGCATTATTATTTTTTCAACCAGTAATCTTGGCATGAAGCATTAAGAGATTGCTTATGAAATTTTTTGATGGCATGAAGGAGGTAGTCATCATCAGCAAGAGTAGAAAAATAAGCATCATATAAGAAGGAATGGATAATTTAGTGGACGAGGTAAAGATGGTTAAATTTACTACAACACGGAAGCTCATGGGCTTGGGGATTGATAACAAGAATTTGATGTATAAACTGCTAGTTCATCACTTAGTAACATCTTCAGGGAAGAAAAACCAGAATATTCTTGTCCAAGTGGCATGAAGCCATGGGAGAAGGAGCTATGATTGCTTGATGAGGTATTTTCAGTAGAGCAAGGTTTTATTAATTTCTCCACATAAAAATGTGATGAGAACTCATCTGAAAATGTATATATAATTTTGACATGCAGGTTTAGAAAAGAAAAAATAAAACTCGAGCAAGTTTACTGAAGAAACTTTAGAGAAAGAAGACTGAATAATTCATAAATGAAGAGACTGAAACAATGTCTACACTGTATTCATAGGCAAGTCTGAGGACATGGTATGCCTAGCTCCAAACCAATTGTAGGTTTTTTGCTCACAGATAATGAGACAGCAGCTCATATACATGCTGCTGTAAATCACAGTGTTTTAACAGAGTTCTGATGCCCCACTAATATAATTCAACAGCTTGGAGCATCATAAGGGAGACCTACAATCTCCTTAAAGTGAGGGTAAAAGGATGCTTGGACTATAAAGTCCTATGAGAAGAGATTGCTTAGCTGAAGCCAAGAGGAGGCAAAAATTACACAAACTATTTAGGATATTGTAGATAGGAAATATAGAGCCTGCTATTTAAGCCAAGCAACAATGCTGGCACCAAGCCAAGTGTGTCCAATGGCTATATGAACAGGCTGTTTGGATGTTAGTCCTTGAACATCAAGCACTAACTTGACGTTCCTGTGCTCATTTTAAGATTGATTTCTCTCTATAATATAGATACCTATTGCAAGATATAAGAAATTGCTAGGGAATTACCTTAGTAGCAGATAAGTTTGCGTAAATGTTATACTTCTGTTATTTCTGTCACTTATGCACATTTGGATGCTTCTGGATGCTGTGGTAACTCTCACTTCTTTTATGAGCAGTTTTCCCTAACCTGTCTGCCAGCTCTGCTGTCACTCTTGGTAGTGTTGCTGTCATCATGCTTTTCATAGTCATGCAGGGGTAGGATAATGGGAGACGAGTGGAAAATAGGGACCATTTAAAGTGCAGAGGACTGAAGTAGGAGGGTACCCCGTAGAACATTCAAGGCATGACTGAACTATTTAATCACAGGCATCAAGCAGATGCCTGTCCTGAAGGGCACAGCTGTCCTACAGGCTCTGTCATTCTCTCTCTGTCCTGTATGGATGTCTTAGTCACCTAAGACTATCTCAATGCCAGAGGAGGTAACTGAGCCCATTAATTCTTCAACGTTGCTGCTAGCCATTAGACCATCATTATACCTCTGCTTAGTTTCAACCTGGATTCATTGCTCATAGTTGTTCCTGAAAGAAAATCATCATCTTACATGCAGAATAGTAAAGAATGGTCATTTTGAAAAATTAGGGTTTATTTTAAGAGATGCCCACTTTTTAGAAGGGGAGACATGGAAGAAGAGACCCCCATTGCTTGACTTAATATTAGGATGAAAAGATCAAAAGGATCTCAGTAATAAAATAGGTCAAAGTCTTCAAACTTGTAAGCCTAAAGATAAATATTACAGTGATTGAAATACTCTGAAAATGTCACCTCATATTTGGTTCCTAGTGTTAAGAAGTAAAATTTTTCAAAGCTGTGTTGTGCAGGACTACATTTAGAGTTGAACCAGAGAGAGTTAGCTTGGTGTTACCATTATCTATGATCTGGTAGATGTGCAAGCAATCCAACTTAGATGTTTAAATTCATACCACAACCAGGCCTTTCTTCTTAAGCTTTTAGGAAATACTCATATAAGTGTTAGTCAATGTATTTTAAACACACTCTTTAAAATTATTTAAAACCCAAACCAAAATGTAGGAAAGGCCCGTGTTCTCAGCATATTTGTGCAAATTTTTCAGGCAATGATATTATATCACCTTATACCTGGCTGACATTCCTATTTTTCCAAGACTCTACAATGTAATTATAAGCAAGAAAAATAGAAAAAAGAATGTCAAATGATTGAAAGAACAGCAGATGAGCATAAAAATTATTCAGTGGTGCAGCTGCTTAGATTTGTTATCTTCACGCTTTAGAGATTCCATTAGGTTTCAAACACAGACTGCCTGGCTGCTTTTTTCAGTCTACTAGTGTACTAAATATCCATAGACATAAAATGTACAAAAAAAAGTATACTAAGCCAGAGGGAATAGAACTGTAAATGTGTAAAACTCTGTGTATATATGTCACAACAGTTAAAAAGGAAAGTATAGTTCCTTGATTGCCTATACAAGCTCCATTTACTAAACAGCCAAAGTACCAGACATACATTTTTCAGGGAGCATTACATTGGGCAAAGGTCACAAAAACAATTTCAGAGGCAGCCTGCCCACATTAGTTTCTTGAGATCTTGATTACAAATTTATAAGAGACATACCGCAGACATTGAGAGATGGTCTCAAAGATTACTGTCCTTCCTGCCATCTGCACACTCTACTGGGAACATTAGAAACCCTGTCCATCAACCAAAATAAACAGCTCTTCTCATGAACAGGCCCAAAGAATGCCCTATAAATCATACCTGTCAAAAATGCTAGTAGCATTGCAGAAGACAGAAATCAATCCAAAACTCATTAGTTTGTCTGACAAGTGCTTAATCTTATATTGTTTAATGCCGACCTGAACAACTCAGATAGAATAGAACTGCGCAAAGCAGTGGCTGGATTTTCTATTATAGAAACTTTTGAGGTGATTATAGCTTAATCTTTCTCTCAAATCTTCTTCCCTTTCATTCTCCTTTTCTCTATACCACCTGCCAAAATATATTGACTCCAGCAGTTTTCTTACTTCTGAAAGGATAGATACATCATGCCTACCTCATTCAATAGCTTGCAAGACTGTATATCTACATTTTGCAAATGTCTTCTGCTAAGCAGGAAAAGCAAGTATGGATTGTATTATATACTGTATTGCAGCAGCACAATGGGCATGCTGCTAACTTATTATTTGATTTATGCTCAAACTTTTAATCTGTCGGTATGGAAAAGAGTATGAAGTAATCCCTAGGTCTTGTGAGATAACAAGAAAACACAAGTAGAGAAGGAAAATGGTTTTATTCAAGTCATATAATTATGACTAGGAACTATTCTTTTGCACTCAGACCTGATGGTGTGGAGTAGCTTGTGTTCATGCTATTAGACTCACAGATCCTTCATGAAAGGAGGTACACTACCTACCAACTCTTTAAGGACTGCTTAGGAAAGTCATAAATATCACCATTCAAAAACACACCCAGGTTGATTCCAACAGTTTTAAGAAACTGCTAGATGGTTGACTTCTACTGTAGAGATCAATTTACTAGTATATAATTAGTCCTTTTTAGTTTAGCATCTAAGATTGTAAAATCAAAAATTATACATCCTAACATAGGAAAAAAATTTAGAAACAAAACCATTATTTTGAAATGGTCTTCAAAGTAACACTAGAATATGATGTTCAAGTGGTGGTTTTATTTCCCAGTTTACACAAAAGATAAACCTAAACTTCAGAAGCTGTTCAGCTCTCAAGCACACATTGTGCTTTATGAACGAAGATTTGTAAAGTGGTGACTGTTTGATGTCCTGTTTAGCACGCTGATACCAGGTGCTCTTTGCATCTGTGGAAACCACAGAAGAAGCAGAAATTCAAAGGTGAAACAATGCATAAAGCCAGTCATAAGCAGAATTAACAGCACAGCACATGAGCTTCCCATACAAACTCAGTGAAGATGCAACTCATACAGAATGTGCTCCAGTCAGATAACAAGGCAGAAAACTTGTCTGGCTTGATGTAAATACTCTGGGATCTGAATATCAGAGCATAATGTTGTGGGAGGAAGGACTAGCTCTGTCTTTTACTTTGTGCTTGAAAGCTCTATATCTATAATTGAAAACTGGAGTTGCAACAGGGCTGAAAATAGATTTTTCTTCATTATTTTTTTCACATTACAGTGTCAGCTCAATTTTGTAAGGACCTCTTGGCAGTGGCATAACAACTTGCTAGCATTGCTGCAAAAGGTACCTTGGATTTTGCATGAGTCAGGTGTTAGACCCAAATCTGAAATTTCAGCTCTCGAAGAATTTCGTCTGTTCTTTTAGTCTAACTGGTTCCAGGTGTGTGCAAAGAAACCAGCTTTTATGAGAATTGAGTATCTAAGATGTTGTTTTAGGATAGAAGGAGGATAAGTTTTCTGGAAGAAAACAAGGTTTGAGAATCAGAGCATGTGAATATTGGTTTATAACTATTGTAAAAAAGAAAAAGAAAAAAGAGATAAATTAGGGAATTAGTGGTTGGTAGATTTGGGAATCATTGAGTGGATAACAGGTGAAAGGTGATAAAGATTGGTGCTAGGTCTGATCAAGAACAGGGCAAAGAAGCATATTAAAATTTAGCTTCCCGGAGTTTGCATGAAACAGGTACGGATGTCCATCAGTATCTGACAGCAGATGCTCTGGAATAATTTATAACATGTGCTAGTTAAGGAACAACAGGTGCTGTAAATATGTCCCTTGTCTTCTTTCTACAGAGCTACAGGAAAATAGAAAGGCAGAACAATACAATGAGATTATAAAATGCTGTAACAATGGAGTTAAAGAAATGAAAAGTGTGAGTAGTTTTGGGATAAACCCAGAAGAACATGAGAACTCTGCTTGACGATGCAGCTTCTGGATCAATGGGCAATTTTTAGTACACTATGATTCATCTTCTCATATGTCTTATTTTAGAGGAGGTGAGGAGGAATTGCACTTCCAGTTTAATAGTGTCTGTAATAATCCTTGAAGATTTTACAGGTCTCATCCTCTCACCCCTTCACTCCCATCTCTATTCTTAAGCCATCTTCTCCCCCATATTCTTCAGGTTTCATTTAGAAGCTTCTTACCCCAGGGGATATGACCAACGGTGCCCCTAATTTTCAATTTATTATTTTCCCAGGCTCCTGTGCACCACCAGCTCACTAGTCCCATCAGTCAGTACAGCCATCAGCCTCTCGCACCCTGTTCCTGTTTTTTTTTTTTTTTTCTGATCAGCACCATCCCCTTCTCTTTCCCTTTGTACTGGAGTCTCACCTGTATCAGCATCATGATGGTGATGGTTCATCCCCCTTCTCCAACCCTCATAAAATGGATGAAATTTCAAAACTGCCACAAATACCTCTGTCTTCAGTCTTTGAGCTTGCAGTTGTGTTTGGAATTTAATGCCTTGCCCTTAGAGGTAAGATCTTGTATGGGTTCCTTCTTACTTATACTCTTCTCAAGATCCCTTGCAGCCTACTTTTTCTTCCCTAAATACAACCACTATACCTTTCAGTGGAAAGGTTTTCCATATAATAGGGCATATTATGAATGCCAAGGCCTAGGGAAGGAAAAGATGTGGAAAAAAAAGTTGTGTTATAGTTGGCATCATATGAGGACTTCCAAATGACCCAATGCATACTTTTTTTTCCTTCAATTATATTGAGTCATATAACAAATTTTCACTGCATAATTGAGAACATACAACTTAAAGATGGATTAAAATATTGTGTAGGGACACTGATAGCAGAACTGGGAGTTTTAGAGTAACTGGGAAATTTGGTCTCAACTCTTGTATACTTTTTTAACCAATATATAATTTTAATAGAAAAAGTACACAGCAAAAATAAAATTTATAATAGAACCTCAATTCTTGGAGATATTCTTAACTGAACTGGACATGACCTTGTGTGATCTGATTTAATTAAGTCTGCATTTATCATAAGGATAGATTAGATAGCAACCAGAAGTCTCTTCTGACCTTAATTAATCTATGAATTCATGATTAGTAGCTGTTAGCACCAATGTCCCTGAAAAATGGAGAGTTGAAAGATGCACAGGGAATGAAATTATTATTTACTATACATTTTTCTGAGTCTTGAACTTAAAATAAATTATTTACTGATATGTAGATATGATGTTCTTTAAATAAGGGCATAATTGCTTTTCCCAAGGGGGAGAAGGAACCATAATTTTACTTTAAATATATGACCAAATGTCATGAAAATCAATGGGATTTGAATATGTGCCTAATGTTAGGCATGTGTTACATATTTTCTGGAGTTGTAGCCTATGGTGGGGAAGTAATATTAATAACAGAAAGAGGCAGTACCTAGAGATTAGAAAGAGATTACATCTCTCAGGAGTTCACCTTGGAAAGTCTTTTACCATTCCTCAGAAAACAAGACCATTATAATGAAGTCTTCCCTTGGTGACCCTTGAAATCTTATTAGTAAATGGGATCTTTCCTTCCCCAGGGGCTTGATTGACTAATAGTAATGGAGTGATTCCTGCAAGGTTCACAGGGAGGGAGCCAAATTCTTGTGTTGTGGGTAATATGGGCAATATGGGCAAAAATGTCTGTGGGTTTATGTCCTGTGTTTCACTTCATAATCATTTATTTCCAACAGATTCAAAAGATGCTTCTCTAAAACTGGAAACAAAATAAGAACCTGGCTTTGTAATTGAAAGAGAAAACTCTCATCTCTATCACCAAGCAACAATTATTTTGTTTTTCTAGGGGAGGATACAGTAAGATAAACACTTCACAGATAAGTAAAGTTCCAGGGCTTCAGGCCAAGATATTTATTGATGTAGAAGGTACTTATCTTTTAGTTCTCTAATGTAAAAAATATAATGGTAGTAATTATGTTTAAAAAACGATCAGTTTTTAAATTATTTCAAAGTGTTTTCATGAATTTAACTGGATCATAATTTCCCAGCAACTATTACGACCTGCAGGGAAAAAAATAACCACAAGGAAAAGGAAGATCCCAACCTGCTGTTGTATTTAATTCTTATTTTTTAAATTATTTTATTATGGCATCTTATTTTCAAGCACACATGTCATTTAAGGAAATAGACTGAATTATGAGGACAGGAAAAGATCCAGACCCCTTAAAAATGACAGGTGTTCAAATGACCCGAAAGAAGGGAAAATCAGAGAACAGACATAGATAAAAGAGACATAACTAATGCTTGCAGCTCAGAACCTAAGTATCTCAAAGAAATTCAGCACCTGTGTTTTTATTTTTTTTAACTGTTATTTCAAAATAGAACAAAATACTACAGTATCAAAACTCTAGGTTTTTTTTTCTTTTTTTTTATGCATAGTTAAAATAGTTCTGATCCCACTGTTTTATTAGCTACTAAATTATCACAGAATCACAAAATGAGGTCATCTCATCCAACACTGTCGTAATAGCATAAAGTTAACCTTGTAACAAAGATCATGTTGTTGTTTGAGCTTGCCTTCTCAAATGTCCTGGGAGGTATGAGACAAAACATTTTGCTTTTTATTTTATATATTGGTTGGAAAATAAAATGTAATCCATATGGACATATACAGATAGAGAAGAGATCAAAGTATCAAGCTGATACAAATTACCTCAAAGAAACAAGAAAGCCTGCACACTGCCCTTTCCCAGGACATCCTTCACATCTCCTCTTAGGTTTTAAGATTTCCACCTGTGATTTTATTAAACATGTTCTAAAAGGAATTTTATCAGATTACATCAGGTTGATGTAAATACTCAGACAAATCTAAATTGTTTCAATTTGCTGAACATTATATATAAATAAATAAAAATGCTGATCCTGAGTGGTGTTTGCTGTTCTGATTTGATTTCATTTCTGACCTGAAAAAAAATCAATTACTTTCACAGTCAAGTTTATCGGCCTCCACCCCTCCCCATGCCACCCCCCGCCTTCTCCTTCAACTTCCTGCTTAGGTTAATGGACTGTTGAGTCAGAAGGGACCACTGTGTTAATGTGATCTGATTGCCTGTGTAGCACAGACCATGGTGTTTCCTTGCACTAATTCCTGCCTATACTAAAATGCTTCTGTATTAAAAAGTGAAAAAACCCAAACCCAACAAACCAAATAATCTAGTCTTCATTCAATTTCATTAGTAATTGTAAGAAGCTCATCAATACTCAGGAATTAATTCCAGACAGGACTACCTCTCCATGCTTGTAGGTGTAAGAAATTTTTAAATATATAATATTTACTAATCAAGATAATATAGGGTTTGGGTTTGGTGTTTTTGGTTTGGTTTGGGTTGGGTTTTTTGGCATTTTTTTCTTCCCTCTCCTATGAGTACAGTTTCATTAAGACTGTTCTTAAATAATATTAGTTTACTTTGACAACTAAATGCACGGTGGAAAAAAATAGTACCTCTTCCTTGAATTATCTCCTGTGTCTGACAATTTTAAACATTTAGCTGCTATTTTTCCTATTCTGTTTAGGTAGCAGATTTAAAGAATAGGTCTGTACAGAAAAATGCTGTTTCAGAGATAACTAAAACTGGAAGCATTGTAGCTGTCAGTTTATACATTATTTACAGCAAATTTAGCCTAGATATAGGTCTGTAGTGATGTAACTACATTCCTTCCAGGACAGAGAGTATCTCTGCATGGCATTATACTATACTGCATAAATGTATCATCTCATTTAGATACAAACCTCGGATCTCTGCATGGGGTGCTGTTGTACCAGGTAAGTAGCTCTATGCTGAGCTCTTCAGGGCAGGAACTATCTTTTCATTATATGCATGTATGGGCAACAGCCTTTCCCTTGAGCAACCAGGTATTGCTGTGCTAGAAATAAACTATAATAATGAATAAGTGACCTGGACACATACAGTCTAGGAATGTCTGATGTATGCAAATGGCATTCAGTACAAAAGGCTAACACTAAATCCAGATGATAAAGTTAACTTATAGTTCTCTCCTGTGCATTTTAAATTTTATGTGAGCTTGTTATGCAGAATATTTTGCCCCACCAGAAAAAAAAATAAATAAAGAAAAAGTGAAATGATAGCATCCACTTGTTTACTATTAGCAGGGGCACAAGAAAATTCCTGAAAGTTTCCAGTAAGCTGTGAAGGAGGAATAATTTGACCTTAAACCCCATGACAGAAACCAAGCAAATTTTTCTGTTCCAAATCATCAGCCATATATTTGCAAACTATCTCCTTGTGAATTTTATAGCATGCATAGCTCAGAAACATCAGCCTGTAATTATACAAGAGCTGAGTATATGTAAGAGCTGGAATAAATAGCCAGCACGCCTGAGAAAGGACTTAAGTGGGTTTGTATTGTTGTAGGCTGCAGCTGTGTTAAAGGAATGTGGGATTACCAAGTGCATTAGCTAATCAAATACCTGGAATTGTGATCCTCTTCCTTCTTGTCTTGATGATGTGTTGAAACATTCATCCCTTCAAAGCAGAATTTACAATGACATCACCAATGATTTGTTGTTTGGAAGAGAGGTTAGGGTTAGGGTCCGAATTGCTGGAAAGCAGCTCTGTGGAAGAACACCTGGGTATCCTGATGGACAACAGGTTAATCATGAGCCAACAACATGCTCTTATGGCCAAGAAGGCCAATTGCATCCTGGGGGAGTATCAAGTGTGGCCTTCTCCTCTACTCTGCCCTGGTGAGGACTAATCTGGAATATTATGTGCAGTGCTGCGTTCCCCAGCTCATAAAGTAGAGGGAGCTACTGAGGAGGGTACAAATAAAGGCTAGAGAGGTGATTGTGGGACTTGAACATCTTGATTATCTAGGGACTTTTTACCCTAGGGAAGACTGAGGGGGTTTCTTATCAATAGTTATAAATACTTCAGGGGTGGGTGTCAGGAGGATGTGTCAGTCCTATTTCAGTGGTGTCCAGGGACAGTACAAGAGGCAATCAGCATAAACACGAATAAAGGAAGGTCCAACCTAAACATGAAGAGGAATTTCTTTACTGTAAGGGTGGCAGACACTGGAAGAGACTGCTTAGAGAATCTGTGGAGTCTCCATCTCTTGAGATATTAAAAACCCACCTGCTTTTGTGCAACACAGAATCATAGAAT
>VXBZ01009982.1:232975-273524 GCA_013399135.1 Heliornis fulica | reverse complement strand
ACAGCAGCACCCTCAGCCACATCTCACCAATGGGGTGGAGTTTTGGGGTGGGGGGGTTTATCTTTGTTGGGATGGGGATGGGGGGCTGCTTCTGGTGTTGTCCCGGTAATTAATTTACCGTCACTGGTGGGTGTGTGGCAGTGGCTGATGTGTGGCAGTACCAACTCTTCAGGTGTCAGTCCCCCATAAGCTGCTCAGCTCTTGGCACTGCCAGCTTCGGGGGGCTGCGCTGGGGAGGGGGCTCCCCGAGGCGCTGCTTGGTGTCGGGGATCCCTCAGGAATCACAGTACCCGTCGGTGCCCGTTTCCAGGCAGTGGTTTGTTCTTCGGGTTTAGTGCCCTGTCGGGAGAGGTGACCCATCGACGGGTCGGGAGGGGCGTGCGGTGAAGTGGGGTGAAGTTATGGGGCTTGGGCAGGGGAGTTTGGGAACATACCAGAGATGGGGACTTCTGGGGACCGGGGATGTGCTGGGCAGTGATGCTGACAGGCAAACCCCAAACTCCCAGCCCAAGCCCTCCATCCCTGACCTCTGGCTGTGGCTCTGCTCGCCGCGGAGAGCGGTAATTAATAAGCACGGGATGCTAATTGCAGTTCCCGGGGTCCCAGTGTCTCGTGCATCATCGTTTGCTGTGGCTGCCTTTGGAACCCATCGTATGGGACTGGCAGCGGCCGATGGTCTCGGTGCCGTGTCCATCGGGCAAGGTGGTGCTGCGCTGCCCTGGGTGCTGTCCTTGGAGATTCGTTGGTGTTGCTTAGACAGGCGCCGGTGATGACCAGAGCTGGAAATGCTCTGTCTCAGAAATGGGGAAGCTGAACCCCTTGGGCAGGGCTCGAGGCCATGGGGATGGGCAGGGGCGGTGTTCGTGCCCCAGGAAGCCCTGTACCAGTATCAGCAGTCTTGCACCCTTGCTGGTGGTTGGAAATGGATAAAGAGATGCCCTCTGCTTGCCTTCCAAGGCTCTCCTGGTCTCCATGCTGGTGGCTGTGGAGCTAAAACCAGGCTGTGGAGACAAGGGAGCCAGGAGGAATCATCAGTCACCTTCTCCTGCTGTGGCCTGGCTGCTCCTGCCAAGCTTGCTGTCCCATGCCAGCTGCTGAGCAGAGGCTGGGGGCAAACTGGTGCCAGAAAGGTCTCTGGTGGGAAGGGAGAGTGTCGCAAGATGATGCTGAGGGATGCCAAGCGCTGTGGATTCAGCTGCAGTTACTAGGGATGCAGCACTGGCAGGGAGCGGGTGTGGGATGATGCAAAGCGAAGCACGAGCTGTACGGTGGCAAAGAGGAGACGGAGCATCACGGGTGCAGGACAGCTTGGGAGAGAACTTGGAAGTAGGAACTGCTCGGGTTCCTCTTGGACAGGAGCTGTCAAGTGGAAGCGGGTGGGGTTGGGAGCAGAAGGCGATAAAAGCAGCCGCTGAGCCCCTGAGATGGGAGTGAGGAGCTTCTGAGGGCACAGCAGTGTTTGCCCGTGGCTCGAGGGGAGGGTGGCCAGCGTGGCAGTGAGCCTGGCTCTCCTCATGTACAGTGTGTACCGTTGGCTGCTCCACGCGCTTCCCCCTGGCACTAGCTTGAGGTGTCCCCTATGGCTGGGATGGGCTGGCGTCTCGCTGCGATGGCTGCTGACCATCTGGACGTGGTGATGTAAGGCATAAAAATGGCTTTTCCATCATGCTCAAAGAGATGCCACCAGATACCCATCCTCCAAGGGACCTGCCCCTTCTTCTGCCCTGGCCGAGCTTCTCCAGAACCTTGTTCTCCATGGACTCAGCCTGCAAAGCCGCTGACTTGGAGGATGCGAGGTGCTGAGCTGGAATGGGGTGAAGAGCAAAGCCATCTCTGTCAGTGCAGAGGTGCTCTTGGTCCTGCCTCAGTTTCCCTGTCACTCAAAGTAACTCTGACCCAGAATCCAAAGGGTCCTGAATCGTGGTCTCCTACTTTACAAGGACATGATGTTTCTTCACTTTGTGTCCCTTGCTCAGAGAGAGCAGGAGAGAGACCTCTGTACCACAGCAGCTCCCTGGGGCCAGCTGGGTGTCGCCAGCCCCTGTAACACCCTCTCCGGAGTAGGAGAAGGGGATAGACACCCTGTTGCGAAAGGCAGCTTGTGCAGTGCCAACATGTGGGATTCACTGCCTGTTTGGGAGCCAGTGGCTGACCAGGGGTGAGGTTAGTAGGTCAAGAGAGGATCTTCTCCCCCTCTACTCTGCCCTGGTGAGACCACACCTGGAATATTATGTCCAGTTCTGGGCCCTCAGTTCCAGAAGGACAGACAACTCCTTGAAAGAGTCCAGCGCAGGGCCACCAAGATGATGGAGTGTAACACCTTCCTTANTGGAACAGGCTGCCCAGAGAGGTTGTGGAGTCTCCTTCTCTGGAGACATTCAAGACCAATCTGGACACATTCCAGCGTGATTTAATCTAGGTGATCCTGCTCAGGCAGGGGGGTTGGACTAGATGATCTTTTGAGGTCCCTTCCAGCTCCTGGCATTCCGGGATTCTGTGAGCAGGGATCCCTCTCAGCACATCTTGTACTGCCCAGCTCTCGGAGAGTTTGTGTGTCCATTCTCAGGCCCTGCACTGCCGTGGTGACCACCCATCAGAGGTGGCTGGGCAGTGAGCAGCACACATGCTCACCTTGTTTTAAATCTCTTTCCTCTAACAGCTATCATGGCGAGGGAGTGCATAGTGGTGCTGGAGAAAAACCTGCCCTGAATCAGTTGTGCTGGTTGCCAGAGTTGGCTGTGCCTGGGTGCTACGGCTTGTAGGACACACGGCTCATCACGGCTGCTCTCTGCGTGCCCGGTATCCACAAGTGTCTGCCCGGGCTGGGCTGCGTGCGCGGACACGGCGCGGAGGTGAAAGGCTCCGCCATCCCCAATCCCTTTAGCCGTCCCGGCCTCTGCTTGTGTATTTTTAACCTTTTTGCTGTGCTAAGCTGCCTGGGGCTGAAGTGTCAGTGGGCACCGAGGAACACGGGCTCTCGCCGCTGCGCCAAGGCAGGGATTTCAGGATCAGTGCCTCTAATCTCCCGATCCTGAAATACCTTCTTCTGCCCGCAGCCCAGGCAGAAAATTGTAGTGACTGCAGGGAAGGGGATGCCCTGACCCCCAGGGGCAAAGCTGCTCCGCTGCCGGCGTCCGTATCCATCTGGCTGTTGGCACCGTGTCCATCCCTCGCTGAGATGAGAGGTCCCCATGGTGGGGAGATGCTCTCCTGCACCCCATAAAGCAGGTGGAAAGAAATGCTCCATGGTCCCCGACCCTCTTGCTTCCTCCCAGCCGATGAGCCTCTGCCCTGGCAACGTTCTCCCCGTGTTGAAACTGCCACGTGCCGAGTCTCTAGATAATTAGGTGAAACCTAATCATGGCTGAGTTCTGGGTGGTGTAGGCACCATCTGTAGGCACACAGCTGTATCCCCATACCCAGTGGGTTAGCTGGATAGGAGGGTGGCCTGCTGCTGCTCTGTGGCTGGCCCCTCGGCTTTCCCTCCCCACCCCCTGGGTTCAGAAGCTATCTCCCTATGGCACAAAGGGAGGGGATCCACTTGCTCACCTCCTGCCACTCTGCTTGTTCCTGGGGAGCTGAGCCTGAATGTGAGCTCCTGTCCACCTCCATGAAGTCTCCTTGGTGGGCTCAGTTGGATGCATGCTTGTGGAGGCTGTGGGATCGCATTTCACCTGCTCTCTTCTGTGGTTTGCTTGGACTTCATTCTCTTGGCTTGCATTTTGGGGTTGGTGGTGAGTACCTTGTGGATGGCTCCCATGTTGGCAGGGCTGTGCAAGATGCTGGTGGGGAGGAAGGTTTGTGCATGAGGACCTTGTGCAGGGGCTGTTGGTGATGGTTTCCCATGGAGGTGGGTCATGGTCCCGGTGGACAGCAGGATGTACATGAGCCAGCAATGTTTCCTCGTGGCCAGGAAGGCCAATGGCATCCTGGGGTGTATTAGAAGGGGTATGGTTAGTAGGTCCAGAGAGGTCCTTCTCCCCATCTACTCTGCCCTGGTAAGACCACACCTGGAATATTGTGTCCAGTTCTGGGCCCTTCAGTTCAGGAAGGACATACAACTCCTTGAGAGAGTCCAGCGCAGAGCCACCAAGATGATGGAGTGGAACATCTTCCTTATGAGGACAGGCTGAGGGAGCTGGGTCTCTTTAGCTTGGAGGAGACTGAGGGGTGACCTCATTAATGTTTATAAATACATAAAGGATGAGTGTCAGGAGGATGGATCCAGGCTCTTCTCAGTGATGGCCAGTGATAGGACAAGGGGAAATGGGTCCAAGCTGGAGCAGAGGAAGTTCCATGTGAATGTAAGGAAAAACTTTTTCGCTGTGAGGGTGACAGAGCCCTGGAACAGGCTGCCCAGAGAGGTTGTGGATTCTCCTTCTCTGGAGACATTCAAGACCAATCTGGACACATTCCAGTGTGATTTAATCTAGGTGATCCTGCTCAGGCAGGGGGTTTGGACTGGATGATCTTCTGAGGTCCCTTCCAACTCCTGACATTCCGGGACTCTGTGTGATTCTGTGATTCCCACAGCCATGCCCCCAGGAGCATAACAGGTCTGGGTTTATGGAGAGGGGCCAGGGGCTAAGAGAAGAGCTGTTGACAACTCTGGTTGCCTGTGCCCCTCACCCTCGGGCTGGGCAGGACCAAACAGCCACCCACCTGGGCACAGCATCTGCCTGTTGCTGAACCAAACCCCGGGCACCCGAGCTCCACCCAGCTCAGGTCAGGGCTGGTGGGATCCCATGAGCAGGAGTGCCCTTGGCTCTCGACCTTTTCCTCCTGCCTTGCTGCTGCTGTCCTTTACTTCTTTACAACCTGTGGCTTTTCCCCATATAAATCCAATCCCAAAACATAATGCCAGGGGAGAAGAAGGGTGTGTGACGAGGTGAAGTCTGGGGTGCCCTGCCCAGTGGATGCTTCCGCTGCTCAATGCTCACAAATTACTCGCCTTTTCTCCCTCTGTTTTAGCCCCACTGATTGAAGGACTCAGGAAATTACCTCAGGTTCTGGGTCTGTCTCCACACATCTTTTTGGCTGTAGCTGTTGGCCCAGCATTTTACCTGGGGAGCCAGACAGCTGGGATGTTACACCTGACTCTGCCACCCAGTCCGACCTGGGCGATAGATGTAGGAGATGTGTTCCCTGCACCGTGTCTCAGCCATGATTAGGTTTCTCCTAATTAACTAGAGACTTAGAGGGTGGCAGTTTTAACACAGGGAGAATTTTACCAGGACAGAGACTCATCTGCTGGGAGGAGGCAAGGGGGGGGATTCAGCGGTGACCTGCTTTACTCCACCTGCTTTACGCAGGGCAGAGTGAATGTCCCCAGCACGGTGTGTGGGGACATTCACCAGCACTGTGTGAATGGGGACATCTCGTTTCACAGCCACCGGCAGCAGAGTAGCTTTGCCACTGCGGGTCAGGACATCCCCTTCTCTGCTGTTACGCTCAGAGCAGCACTGCGGAGAAGGAGCAGGTATCTTGGTAGGGATGGGGATGCTCTCCCTTTGCTTCCAGTTGTTTGGTGCTCCAGCACGTGTGTCAGTACAGGGACCTGCCCCAGGGGCTCCTCTGAGCCCGTGGTCACACAGCCCGGTGTGACCACCAGAGCTTGCCCTGTGCCATGTGGGGTGGGACCGCAAAGATGGTGCCAAGGGACACCACTTCCAGGTTGCAAAATGGTTGTCTCCTCCCAGAAAAGTTCTTTGTACTGATGGGGAGCAGCAGAAAGACGTGGTGGGGATGGCTGCCTGTCCAAGCAGGGCTGCCCTGAGGGGTGTTGGGGTCAGTGGGTGTTAAGGAGGAACATGTGGGGTGTGGGGGAACATGTCTGCTTACCAGCAGCCCACAAATTCCCACCGGAGACGCTATCAAGCTGTTCATTCTCAGGCACTGAGGCTGAAAGGAACTGTTTCTGATAAACTCTGGCTTTGCAGCCTCTTTTAATCCAGAGGAGGGAAAAGAGGATGGTGAAGGGTCTGGAGGGGAAGTCTTAAAAGGAGAGGCTGAAGTCCCTTGGTTTGTTCAGCCTGGAGAAGAGGAGGCTGAGGGTAGACCTCATCATGGCCTGTGGCTTCCTGATGAGGGGGAGTGAAGGGGCAGGTGCTGATCTCCTCTCTTGAGTAACCAGGGATAGAACCTGAAGGAACAGCATGAAGCTGTCACAGGGGAGGTTTAGGTTGGACATTAGGAAGAGGTTCTGTACTGAGAGGGTGGTCAGGCACTGGCACAGGCTCCCCAGGGAAGTGGTCACAGCACCCAGCTTGACTGAGTTCCAGAAGCGTCTGGATGATGCACTCAGTGACATGCTCTGACTTGGCTGGTCCTGTGTGGAGCTGGGAGTTGGACTCAATGATCCCTGTGGGTCCCTTCCAACTCAGGAGGTTCTGTGATTCGATGATTTGACAATTCATAGAAGGATTTCAAAAGGGTTTGCGCAACTGTGATAATTCACACGTAGAAAGAAGCCAGGAGCAAACCTGCTGCGTCAGGACCTGGCCAGTGCAACCTCCGTGAAGTCCAGGGAGTAAAGGGAAACCTTCCTGCGTGGCAAAGGAGCCTCAGTACTGCTCCTGGGTGTAGGGCTGTCGGTGTTGTCCATTACTGTGCTGTTTCATGTGGGTTTTGGGGTTTAGGGTTTTTTTATTTAGTTATTGGTTTGGTTTTGTTTTGGCAAGGCATGTGTGTAACTGTGCTTTCTCTTCTTCAGGATAGAATCATCAATCTAGTAGTTGGCAGCTTAACATCCTTGCTGCTTGTGGTAAGTATCCCCAGCCCCTGTTTTGTGTCTCACGTGGGCGATGGGGTGAAAACCAGAGTTCCTCCCCAAAGGGGGCAGTGAACCTTCACTGACCAAACTGGCCAGCAGCAGTCTGAGGCCCAGGTGGTCACGTCGGGGCGTGTCTGCCGTTTGAAACTTGGACAACCTTTCTTCAAGCCATGGTTTAAGATCAGACTGTGCAGTAAAGATCCCCAAGTCCATGAGCAGATTGTCCACCCCGTCCGAACGTGAGGCTGGGTGAGATGCCAAAGCGCTGGTGACACAGAGCTGGTTTGCTGCTCCTGATTTCTCTATCACTTCCCTTTATTTTCGGACTGTGGGAGATTTCCCGCAGTTGCTTTGCCACTGAGCTGAGCTTTCCCCAGGCTGTAAAGTGTGACTGGAGAGCATCAGTTCTGCAGTCCCAGCAGCTGCATCATTTGTGAGCTGAGGAGCAGGGAGGCATTAGGAGAGCCGAGGTGCCGGCTGGAGGGATGCTCCTACGCTGGCAGCATGCCCCCACCCAGTGTATGCTGGTTCTCTGGAGGAGTTTCCAGCAACAAGCCAGAGTAGCAACATTTTTATCTTCTTTCCCTCCCCCCACCCCACCCCGTGTCTGCAGGTGTGACAAAGCCATTTTCCTGGCAGGGGACAGGGAGAGGTGTGCAGAGCCGGGGGCTTCACCCAGCCCCTCTGAAGGGAGCAAAGCCTTCACCTTTGTTTTCCTCCATACAGGTCACTCTAATCAGTGCTTTTGTCTTCCCGCAACTACCTCCAAAACCTGTGAATATATTTTTTGCTTTCTGCATCTCCTTGTGTTGCATTTCTGCTGGCATACTTGTAAGTACCGCCACGTTTGCCATGCAAACTTTTGAGTGTAAGAGGATGAAATCCCAATAAAATCTGCTTCACGTGGTGCTGCCGTGTTCTTTACGCTCTCCGAGAAAAGCTTTCCTGCCTCCGTGGAACAAGTTGACAGTGCAGGAGTGGGTAAGGAGGTCTCATTTACTGCAGAGGAACAGCGTGAACTAAGCCAACTTCTGCAGACCAGCTGTGCTGTAGGACGGGGTCACCTCTGTGACAGTGCTGCAGAGGTGCCAGTGAAGTAGGAAACTGGAGAGCAGCGAGGTGGGAATGTGGATGGATTGTGCCGCACGGGACTAGGGCTGGAGGGAAACAGTTAAAGTGGTGGGGCCAGCCAGGCCAGGGCAGGAGGTGGTGGCCTTTCAGGCACAAGGACTGAGCTACAGGGGCAGGAAGCTACAACACCTGGTGTGGCAGAGGTTCCTCTACTCAACAGCTGCAGCATCCCGAGGGGGCTGGGCCCAAGTGTTGGCAAAGGCAGGTCAGCATTCAGGTTTGGGCTGGAAGGGACCTTTGAAGATCATGGGCAGGGACAGCAGCAGCTCCTTCCTCTGCTGTAGCTTTTCATACCTGGAGCATTCTTCCAAGGGTCGCAGCCCCTCGCTCATGGGTAAGGGGGAAGGTTCTCTGTGGCTCCTGGTTAGTACCAGTTTCTGCTTCCACGGCCAGTAGCCACAAGCTTGTGCCCAAGACAGCTTGTGCAGTGCAGAGCCTTATGTTTGTCCTCCTTGAATGGAGGAGAGCCAGTTCCAAATGCTTAAAAAAATCCCAACCCCACCCACCCTCTCCATCAAAGCTAAGACCACCCACACCTTCATAGCTAGCCTGGCACACAGTTTCACACACAGTCTGGTTTCGGGGAGAAACACCTTGCCAGGTTCTTGTTTCTGTATCCCACGAGCATGCTGAGAAAACAGAGGTGGCATTTCTAAAGCAGACTAGCTGGACTCTACACCTAGTCTTCTCTGGTCGGGTGAAGCTGGGCTGTTCTACAGAAGAAAACCAAACCCAACTTCTAAGCATGACCAGTTCAGTTACTACAGAAAGTACCTGGTGTTTTTAAGTAATACAAGCTCCTTCTCTCTTCCAGATCTACTGGTATCGACAAGGAGACCTGGAACCTAAATTTAGGAACTTAATCTACTATATTTTATTTTCTATCGTCATGTTATGTATATGTGCCAACCTGTACTTCCATGAAGTGGGTAAATGACGGACACTGGGGATACCCAGCAATGATGCTACTGTGTCAGACTGCTTTCAGCCCAGCCCGAGACATTTAAGTGAGGGCAGTCAGCCTGAGAGGAAAGAAGTGGGTTGTGCAAGGATAAATCAGTACATGATTTTCATGTAAATGTATATGTAATGTCCCTCTTGTTGGGGAGAATTATTGCCATAAGACATGACATTCTGCTTTCTTTTGAAGAGCTACTGTTGCACTTAATGAACATTCCAGTTGTACTGATGTTTCAGAATGGCACAAGCTTTTTCATTTTGGAAAAAAAACCCTGCATTTTTTATTACTGTACAAATAAACTGCAGCATTGCAAGGATCTGTAGCAGTATAAATAAATGGCATCTTACAGTTACGTAAGACAAATACTCTTTATTTCGTTTAAACTGAATATACAGTTATTTCTGTTCCCTAGGCAACCATTTGAAACTACAACTTATTTTTCACATTAACAAAACCACAGACTGAAAAAAGACCAACTCTTGATTATGAAGAGCTAATTACAGAAATAAATAAAATAATTTATACAAGATTCTTTAGTTTCTATAGCTTTTTCTCTCAATCCCTAGCTGAGAGGCTGCTGCTCAGCCTAGTGTCTGTTTAAAACCTTTGAATGTAGGAATTAATTGGCTTCCTTTGCCTCGGGGCCCTATGCCCAAATTCTCACAGAGCTATTTCTCCAAGACGTTGCCACCTCCACACCATCCCCCATCTACTGACTTGCTGCATAAATCACCTCTGGAGAGGTGGTTGGTAGTGTCATGTAAACTGCAAGAGAGACAAGTGTTCCAGCCTACTCACAACAATCTTCAAAGACGTTACAAGCTTGTGGGGGCAGGCTGGCAGGTCCCAGGATCTTCCCTTTCTCATAGCCCTTCCCTTTTTATTCAGTTTGCTGTAGTGATGAAGGAAAAGAAACAAAGAACAGAAAAAAGATATTCCTCCTCAAGTGATCTTTCTGAGCTCTGTCCATTGCCAGCAATGGACTCCTCAGGAACAAGCAGACCCGGCAAGTCCCGTACGCACCTGTGCCGTGTTCCTATGCCGCAGACGTACGAACAGGCTGGATGGGAATACAGACCGTTTCGTCGCGGTGCTGCCCGTGCTCCCTGAAGTCTCTGATGGAATACATTTCTTCCTGAAATGTAACAGTCTCTTACTCCATGTATTACAAGAGTCAGTAAGTGCAGAAATCCTCACTCATTCTCCATGGAACATGTGCAAACTAATTCTTGCTGCGGCACAAGGAGGCTACAGTCCACAGTCCTCGACTCCTGTCCAGTTTTCCAGATGTGCAGTCTGGCACATCAGTAACAAGTCAGATCAGAACTGACCGTGTGGATCCCAGCAGTGAGCACTGCAGCAGAGGTTCCTCAAAACACCGAAACAACCCACCCACCGGCTGAGACGTAGCGTGTCAGGCTTCTGCTGGCTGCTCTCTAATCCTTTACAAATGAGGTAAATAGCCTGAGCAGAGAAAGTGCACTGTAGTCATTTCGAACTGGAAGCTTCTGTTCAAGGACATGGACCGACTGCTTTCTTTGGAAATGTGGCACAGAGTTGTAACTAGTTTCACAACGCAAACACGGTCAATAGAAAATGGACACGATGACTGCTGCTCAGTGACAGCTCACTAGATCTTCCACATCCTTTGAATCTTCCGAGTCAGGGCTGCCCAACGATGAGCCAATAATGTGTGACCCGTCTCCGTGATGCTGCAGGATAGGATCTGTCAAGAGAAATGTAACTTGAGTGTAAGTGAAAAGATGTGACACATCCTTATAGCAGCCCCCAGGACCTAAAGGGAGCCTGGCGAGGGACCGGTTACAAGGGCAGGGAATGACAGGACATGGGAATGGCTCAAAGCTGAAGGAGGACAGGTTTAGTCCAGATATTAAGAAGAAATCCTTCCCTGTGAGGGGGGAGAGGCCCTGGCACAGGTTGCCTGAGAACCTGTAGCTGCCCCCAGATCCCTGGCAGGGTTCAGGGCCAGGCTGGATGAGGCTTTGGGCAACCTGGGCTAGTGCAGGGTGTCCCTGCCCATGGCAGGGGGTTGGAGATAGATGGGCTTTGAGGTCCCTTCCCAACCAACCCAGTCTGGGGTTCACTGTTGAGAGCCCTTCACGTACTGTGCCCTTATACACGCTATGAAATACACACTCAGGAGCAGAAATCGCAGTGTGGAATTTTAACCAGTGTTAAGCCTTGCTGCTCAAACCAGGCAGTTCTGTTTGTAGCTGCAGAGGAAGCTGTGACTAACACAGATGCAGCCAGGGTGACTCCCACCTGGACTCATCAGGCATTACTGTATCAGGCCTAGTGATGACCATCCGATGGCTCTGCAAGGAGACCCCTCCTCTGGAAAGGAGCATTTCTTAGGAGCAGCAGTGGGAGAACATACCTCCTCTGCTTCCACGTCTGAGATGACTCCTGGCACTGGGAAGCGTGGCACAAGCTGGGAAGTTCTTGCAGGCGAGTGCTGTGCAAACCCCCAGTAGCCCAGCCCCTCACCGTGAGAGCTGTCAAGTGCATTTCTGATACCTCTGGCTCTTCTCTCCAATAAACACATCACATTCAAGCACCAGGCATGATGAAATACACACTAGACTTACTTATTAGCCTCTGTGCATTAATTCAAGGCTCAAGGGTGATGAAAACACCTCAGCAAGTGATAAAGCAGCTGCTGTCTAATGTTTTTCCCACAAGGTTATCGTGACTTCTTTTCACTTCAAATGATACAAGCGGGGTAACTGACTTGCTTAAAATTTCATAGCAAGGACATGAAAATTATTTAAGAGAAAGCAAGGGCTTATAAAACATTTACTGGGACTGAGAAGTACCACACTGCTTGAGTACCATCCTAGCTCTAGGACCAACCAGTTGAAGGGACTGTCGTACCTGCTAGAGTTGTCAGGGGCAAAACTGATTCGCTGTCTATATCATCCGTTGTCTGGATAAAACCATGGGAAGAAGGAACAATAAGCACAGTCTCATCATCTATTGCAGGCTGATCAACTTGTTCTTCTATCGTTGGAGAACCCAGCTCCTGCACAACAGGGAACAGGACATGACAGTGTATCCTTGGCAGCATAAAGAGAAAAACCTGCCTCGGTCAGCCACACTCCATAATAAGCAATAGATTCTCTGGATTAATTTTATCTCATTAAATTGAAATGTCATTATCTGAGCTAGTTTACTTAAGCATTCATAGGGCACGTTTCATCCTAGTGCGTGTATCCAACAACAAGAAATTACCCTGTGAGCAGTACGAGGCTAGGGGAGAAGAAAGGAGAGACTGCAAAGTGATGATGAAACATTCTCTTGTATATCAAACACTGTCTGTAAATAGGAATAATTAAGCTTCTCCACTACTTGCTGTCTAAATTTTCTGAGATACTGAAGCAATACTTTTATATTACTTATCAACTCCACAAAGCAGTAGCTTTACCTGAACTTAATACGTGGTTTCACAGCTCCTACTTCTGGGTCAGGTTTTAGCTACTGGACACAGAGCTCAGAAGTCCCATTTTAATTGCTGTGCCATCTTTGCCCTGTCACTTGCTGGCTGTAGGGTGTCTAAAAACATTTTTAGTTGAGCCTCATTGTATCAAAAAAATGCCAACACACCAGCTCTTTCCAGGTACAAACTGTCCAATACCCCCACCCCCTTCCAGTCCTGTGACAGCTGCTGCTGCTGCCTCTTCACTGGCTCTTGCAGTACTAACAGTAGTGGCAGTAATACACCTGGCTTACTCAGAGTCACTGCCACTCCATCGAACTCCTGGTTCTGCCAATGCAGTGAAAAGATATCTGAGATGGTACTGCCAGAATAAGCAGGTTTGGATCCCAGTTTTTGTGGTAATGTGTAAGGTTTGTTCAAGCATCTGGAGTCACTGATGCAGAATGCTGGCAAATGTTCCTGACAGGATGGAAGGTACCTGGATTTATCCCTGTTTTCAGAGGGAGTGGGAATGTCAGAGAAAGCCAATATTCCTCTCTGATCAAGAAAATCCTGAAGCATCCCCAATTAGTTATAGTAAAACTTATGTTCCTACATAGTTCACAAGGTTTTTACAATGGCTCTGCCTCAAAACCCCTTCCCTGGTGCTGCTCGAAGTTACTGCCATTGCTGCAGCTCAGCGACCCAAGCGTGTACACATTCCTCAGGGCACAGTAAGCCCGAGCTGCAAAGCAGCTTGCTGTGGAAAGCACAGCTGAACCTGCCCACCATAAGCAGTATACTGCAAGGCTTCAAACTGGCAAAAGGAGGTGTGACAAACTGAAGCATCCATTGTGGCAAATGGGCACCTCTCCCAGGCAGAAATACTAAAACCCTGCAACATGACTGCCTGCTTCCCAACACCCACACCCACAGTGACAATGCAATACTGGCAAGTGCATAAAAATATACTGACTTATAGAAAACAAAATTTAGGCATGTTTCTAGAGTAACTTTTCACTCAGGATCATTCACAATTCACTGTTTCCTGGAATTTAAATACCAGTGTCATACTTGAACCTGACTAGAATTTTATGACAAATTAGAATTACAAACTCAAGTTTGTTTTTCTGTATAGGAAAAAAAAAACCACCAAAAAAACCCAAAACCCAAGACAAAACAAAAAAAAAACCAAAAAACCCAAGCAAGCTGATTAACTCTTTATATCCTGCTACCCATAAGAGATTTCTACAACATGCAGTTAGGAACTATGTTCATAATAAAAATTCACTAATTCTAGCCTAGCTTGAGAAGCTGAAATTTTAAGCCAAGAGTAGAAAGCTATTGGGCTGCTTCAAGTGTTGAGAATCTTACTGCAAGTATGTCAATCATGAGATAGGAAAAAAAAAAGAGGGAAATGACAGAACAGTAATCTCCAGCTTCAGAGCACTCAGGATGCAAACACTGCAGCAGCAGACTGTTGAGACATAGTAAGAGCACAAAGGGTACAAAGCCTAACAAAGTCTAAATGTATCAACAACAGATTTCCAAGACTGACGAAGCAGAATTGCAGCAACTGTAGAGCACAGCATTTTGGAGAAAAGGAGGGGCTATTTGAATCTAACATCTCTCCACAGCCTAACCTAACCAAACATGTAAGCAAAGAGGAATTTTCAACCCACTAAAGAGTTATCTTCTTTTTAACGCCTCCTTTTTTCCTTGACTTACCCATTGGGAGAGTTTCAGCAACTGAAAGATGGAGGAACTCAGTATAAACAATCTAAATAACTGAAATAATTTGCATAAACTCATTTCTGCACCTCAGGTGTTAGTGCTGAAGGCCAGAAAGTGAGCTAGTTTAAATGCTTCAAATTCTGATTTAACAGCTACTTAGCTGGAGTAGTATGTTTTAATAGTAAGTACTCAAAAACAGAACCAGTGGGGCACACCAAAATATTAGATTCATAGAGTAAAAAGTAAATATTCTACCTCACCTCCCTTGCTCAGCAGTCCACCTACCTGTAAAGGGCATGTGTTGCACAATTAACAGCCTGATTTAAAGCAACAGCATCAAACAGCAATCAAAGCAACGGTTTCATGCCATCAATGTTCTTGCTTTCCATAATCATCATGCAGAAGCACACTGTGTAGTGAAGCAGCTCCATAGCTAGTGAGGTATTCAGTGCTCCAGGTGAAGTCAAATATAAACCAAATGGAGTTGCAAATAAAATGCTATCACTTTCACACTCTTATTAATGAGGCTCCAGGACAGAGGATCTGAACGAAATGCTCTTAGAACTCCAATATACATGAAATAACTGACATTTCACACAAATAGCTTGACATAAAGGTCAAAGACACAATGAAATCATCCACCATGCAGAAATGAGGAAAACACCAAATATCATGCAGTCCCTTACTTCAGTAACATAAGTGCTGGGTAGATCAGAGTGAGAGTCCTCTTCCTGTTTTAAGCTGGCATCTGAAATCTCCTCCTCAGTTCTCACCATAACTCCATCCATCAGTTCATTACTATTCCTGCTGCTGAATTTCGAGGCATCATCTTCAGTGTAGGATGACTGCCCTTCGTCACTCATCTTGGCCTGATGGATATCATCTGGGAAAGTATTTGTTTCCAGGGTATCTGGAGGATCCGTCAGGTCAGCTGGCTGAATGTCTGAATCAACAGTGAGTTCTGCCTGGCTGACGGAGGAGGAGATATCTTCAGCAGCAACGGTGCGAATTATGACACTCGGTGTGTGGCACTGCACTGTGACGTTGTCACTTGTGTTTAACAAGTGCTCTGGCTGCAAGCAATATTTGCAAAAAGACACAAACAAGAACCATCAGAGACTTTGCTCCAAGTATCTTCAAATCTCTCAGCAAATAAAGAGCAAGAGGATCCAAAGAACTAATTGTTAGGTGTAACTTGGAGTTTTCATCTGTTGACCTTTCCTGGCCTTCAGTGATGAATCTATATACTGTGTCTCCTGTTCTGTGATTCACAAACACAGTAAGAACACTGTCACTACCACGCCAGTTTTGTGACCAGCAATATTTGTGACAGTAACACCAGCAAACCCTGGCATTGCTTCGGAGAGAGAAGCCACTGGGTGGAGATGTCATGTTCAGACACAGTAAGAAGGATGTTTTGAAGCTGCTTTAAAAAAACAATACCAAAAAAAGCAATTCTCACTCTTCAGTATTTTAAGCAAAGCAACACTGCTATGATTTAAAAACTGCTCTGCAAAGTTAACAAACACACATAGAGTCTGCATTATTGTGTTGCTCTCCCCCCACTGCCCAAAGTCTGGACTCTTCACCGCTCGAATACGTACCGATAAGGCATGGACTATGATCTGCTCTGGGGAGGCTGGAGCAGCGGCAGCCGTTAGGGTCATGGTCGGACTAGTCGTCAGCGTTAAAGGAAGGCCTTGGCTTGAGCTGGTCTGCAGTAGGTATGTACCTGGTGTTCCAGTCGGCTGGAGGTGGAAAGACTACAAAAGACAGCACAAGCTTTATACCCATCACGTGGCCTTCCTGGGGCACACTGAGCACTCAGAGCACGCTCACTGACTTGAACTACCCTAACTGTAATTTCCCTGGAAAACAACCTTCAAACTGAAAGAAGGTAGGTTTAGATTAGACATTAGGAAGAAATTCTTTACTATAAGGTTGGTGAGGCCCTGACACAGGTTGCATAAAGAGGAAGTGGAAGCCCCATCCCTGGCAGTGTTTGGATGAGGCTTTGGGCAATCTCTGCTAGTGGAGGGTGTCCCTGCCCATGGCAAGGGATTGGAACTAGATGGGCTTTGAGGTCCCTTCCCACCTAAACCAGTCTGTGATTCTATGACGACTCTATGAAACGCAATCTCTGCTGTACTGCACTCAAGAACTGGAAATAAACTCATCTCCAGCCTTAGGCTACCAGCATTCAGGCTAAGAGTCAAGTAGGACTACATTATGCTGTACAACATCTGGTAAGAAAGGAACAAATTCAACTGACTCTTAACACTGAAACCATGCTATAAATTACAGTACAATTAATCTTTACTTGTTGGGAGCTTCCTCTGGCTCTGTTATGTCAGATTTTAACAACAACCAAAAAAAACGACCAAGAAAAACTTCAAAGCATTTAAGGTATTAAAACAGATTGAAAGCATTTAACTGTAATTCTCGAAAGCCCCAGGGAATTGCACCTTTAGAAATACATTTGTCTTTGAACTTTTAAGTTTTAGATTTTTTAACTTCCTCTTTTCACTTGAGAACTGGTTTAGTTGGTGGTTTGGGGTTTTTCTTTTTGGAAATGCACAGTTCCATAGTCTAAGAAGTATCTGTGCTGAAAAGAAAAAAAACCACAATAACAAATACCAGTTCTCTCTTACTTACTGGAAGAATCTCAAAGGTCTGTAGTGTTCCACTGTTTAGTGTTATTGTCTCAGAGTCAACAGTAGCAGCAGGGGACTCAGTTGAGGCTGCAAAAGGAAAAAAAAGGAAAAAGAATGTATGTAAACCAAAACGTTTCAGCTCTGCAAAGAGAATAACATACTATAATTACTACATAGCAGGGTACTCTTAATTCTGGTAATAAAAAGAAAACTGGCTGCAGTCCTAATGACAAGGTTCTCTAATTGCTACCCAAGAGGCAATACTATTTAGAGAGGGCATTCTACAATCCAAAAGCGCAAAAGAACAAACGTATGGTTTCAGTGCACAGGGATAAAAGCAGACAAATCAAGCTATCTGACGTGATCTAATTACTTTTTGTAATGAGATTTGAAAGAGGTTCTGGTGTAACAATATTCCTTGGATCACATAATACCTTGCTTTAAAGTGGTGACAGGTTTAATATTGCTATGATACCCATGGACCCCTCTTTTGGTGGGGAGAGGAGGTGTATTTTTAAACATTTCTGCCCTCCGCAGTATGTCCACAACTGATGAAACATCAGATGCTCCACAAGACACCTACCCTGTGTGTTATGTTTACAGTGTAAAAGAACTGTGAGTATTCTTACTCCGAGTGCGCAATTATTTATGCAATTATCTCCATTAATTCCAAAAGTAACTGAGAGAAGCACCAAAAGTTTACATCAGACATTTCAAGTTCACCAGGTACAGCTCGTACCCAAAATGTTGTAGGTTATAAAAAAAAACTATCCAGAACCATGATTATGGTTTTTACTTGTTCTTAACAGACTCACAAGTTCCAGGAAGCTGAAGCCATATTAATACTTTGCCTGGGATCATCCAGTAATGCCATAAATAACGGAAGGGCAGAAGACCTACATGATGGCAGCAGCGTTCCAAGCACTGAAAACTTCACCATCTCAGACTCCGGCTTCAAAGTAGACTAATTTTACTTTATTAAGAAGATAAAAGCTCAGATTTTGAAGCTTTTATTATTGTAGTGGTATGTTCAATGTTTCCTGCTGCAGATTTCTGCGTATCCAGTAGCAGACAGCTGTGAAGTCTGGCATTGTCTGTTACCTAGCCAGTTCATAAAGCTTACACGAATCACTCCTTTGAAACCTTGAGCCTTCTATGAAATGCAGCTGAAAGTGGCTAACAGGTTCAGCTCTCATGGGACTGGGAAACAGACAGAAAAGACACAATACAAAACTCACTTGGATTACACAAACAGAAATTCTTCAGGAAAGCAGACTAAAATGGGGAAAAAGGCTTGTTAGGCAGTCAGGCGCAAGTGACATCACAAGATAACCGTCACCGGATTCAACTCAGAAAGGACTAAAGGTTACGGAATACCAGCACAACTTGGCTGCTCACCAAAACCCAAAGGCCTTGACCAAGCTTGATTCCAAGTAAGAGAACACTGATTTTCATTAAAGTTCTTGACTTGATGTTGTATGATACTTTAACGAAGATATTAAAAATCAAGATGGCACTTAAGATAGGCTAATATAATGAAATCATAACCAAAAATTGCCTACTAAATACATATCTAGTCATAGTCTGAATAATGAGTTCTTGGTCTGATTAACTAATTTGTAATCAGCAAGACTGAAGCACTAAATTTTCCTAATAAAATTTACACACAACAACAATGCAAAAATAGTAGACAATGAAGACAACAGGCTGCATATGGGGCGGCTGGATTGGAGTGACCAGAGTTACTTAATAAGATTAGCTGCAAAACCAACCAATAAGCACTACAATCAAAGGAGACCTGGTAATAAATGTTAATGAGCAACGTTCATCCTTAAGAGGATGGGAAGACCAACTTAAAAAAAAAAGTCACAGTGGTTAGAGCAGATCAGCTGAACATCAGTGTGACTTGGCCACTAATGCTTTTCATAGTATTTGTGCCTAGAAATAACTGTGTAATACAGCACAGGCCTAGAAAACACACTATATACCTTTCTGCTTAAGCGTCCCTCATCAGAACTAAGGCTCAGCAGTGCATATATTACACAAAAGGATCATGTACGTGATGTTTGTTGCTCCAGACAGAAGCTACCAGAAGAAAAGTAAAGAATAAACACACATTGTGCATCTCCATTAAGAAGCCAGGGTACCACAGCCTTTTCAAAGAACACATTACATGACATGACTTGACAAGCTCTTGCCTGCACACACACACACACACACACACAGACACCCACAACCTCCATGTCCAGGCGCTCTGACTGCAGCTTCTTGGTACCACTGTCACAGGAATTAATACCCACATTTGCTTAACAAAGTTAGAAATCATAAAATCATAGAATCATAGAATGATTAGAGTTGGGACTCCCAGAGGTCATCTAGTACAACCCCCCTGCAAGAAGCAGGGTCACCTCCAACTAGATCAGGTTGCACAGGGCCTCATCCAACCTGGCCTTGAACTCGAGGGATGGGGCATCCACCACCTCCTTGGACAACCTGTTTCAGTGTTCCACCACTCTTACAGTAAAGAACCTTTTTCTAATAACCAATCTAAATCTACCTCCCTCTATTTTAAAACCATTACCCCTGGGCAAATGGAATCCAGAAATACTTAATCTCAAGTTATGTCAAGACCAAAGCAGAATTAAAAAAACTCTTGAAGGCACATCCACTCCTCCTCCACCACCTTAACAGAAGAAAGCTTTAGTTTTCACCAGAGGACAGAGTCTTGTTTGGTTTAGCTACTTACAGACATGCGTAATCTGGACTGGAATCTGCAGAGCTGCCACAGGGCTTGGTGTGCTGCCTGCACTCTCCTCTAAGCGAGCCACTCGAATCTGCACGTGCTGAACTCCCGAACTGGAATTGGTGTTTGCTAATCCACTTCCAGATTTGTTCTCCGAGAGCTGGTGTCCTGGGTTGTTTTTTTGATTCTCGTGGAGTTGTTTAAGACCCTTTATCAGCACTGAGAGAAAGAATACTCACGCTAAAACATGCTGAAGAAGCACATTTGAAATGCTGCACGTGAGCTTTATCCAAGATGAGAAAAGTAACCAAAATCCTTCTGAATTTGGAACCTAAACAATTTATAGAGATTTATCAACTAGAAATTTATCACACACATAAAACACACTTAGAGTTAACTATTGAAGTGAACTTGGCTCTCTCTTGATGCTTGCAAAAAAAAAGTCCTAAAATTGTGGACTTCTCTAAAAACATGTATGGTATATCCGCATGCTGCAATCAAGTGGCAGCATCACCAGTTGTGTAATGCTGCTATCAGAAATAAACCCTCCAATCTTACAAAACATGGAAACAGATTTATTCACCAGGTTGACAGAAGTGTCCCTGGAAATAGGCCTACTACTCCAGTAAAACTGTCCACCTTTCTTCCCTATGATCACTCTGGTTCCACTGAGGGAGTGGTTGACATACGTGATGTTACAAACATTAATGCCTGTTTCTCTAGCATTCAATACAATGCTTAAACATCTCCCACTCTTGACAGCTTGACATTTTATCTGGGGAAAGAGATTCCTGTTGATTCAGTTGTGTATTTATATTATTACCTGATGCAGCAACTACTAACATATAGTTTATTACATATTAAGCATAACAGGGTTACCCTCTCAATTGCAGCCTCCAGGCATGACTAATATATAACTGCAGTGATGACCACAGCAAAAGTGTCCTTTAAATTACACCTTTTGTTATGATGTGACTAATCTTTCTGATTTTTTTCCCTCTTCCCAAGACAGAGAAAAGGATGACTGCATGAAAGGTCACAGAGACTGAAATACCCTTTGGCTCAGCTGCTAGTTTCTCTGACCAAGACTGAGTGCTACAAGAGATGAATTTGGGGAGCCTGACACTACTGATTCCTCTTCACTGGGTAGTGGTAAATCTACATTCTTTCTACAGCTAAGCTTCAAAACCTCATGCAGATTTTAACATTTTAAAGGTAACAGATCTAACCCGAGCTGTTAGGCTGCAGACACATATCCTCTCCCACCTGAAGAGGTCACTGCCCTCCATACCAAAGACGATCATCATCTGAAATCTGCCGGTTGAGCTGCAGATGTGCTCCCACTTTTGCCAAAGTGAGGGTAGTTGACAAAATCTACTATTTAGTTGTACCCATCAGCTCTGCCTGTTTCAACTGAGACACTTAAGGACTGCTTGTAGGAGCCGATCCAAGGGGCCAGTAACTTCTAGCAAAGGAGCAATGTGGTCTTTGGCCAGTAATGTTGTAAGCAGACAGCAAAATACAGCCTTATTCCTTTGACAATTATGAACCCAGCTTTCAGAAGAGTAGTGTGCAAGAGCACATTACCAGGGAATGAAACATCTTTGTGGTTTGCGATCTGTCTTTTAATGGTCCACCATTTACTCCGAAGCCACTGTGGTGAGCGGACACTACTCCATCCTTCAGCTAGTAAATCCCAATTGATGTCGTTTTCATCAGAAACTTCAAGTTCCGCTATCCTGGCGGGAAACACAAAATATTTACCTGTTAGAAACTACCTCCCAGACTGGAAGGGGTGTTGCACATCTCCATTCCTGTCACACGTAACAGCGGCAAAATGGCATGCTAGTGAATAGTCCACCAGAGCTCATGAATCAACATAGGCTTCCAAGGCTCCACGCTGCCAGAGGTCAAGCAGAATCATAAACAACAGAAGATGGACTAGACCTGTTACATGATCCAGTCCATCTCCTTGCCATGCAGGATTATTCTCCTTATTTACATATACATTAGGAGTTTGATCAGATTATTGTGAAGCATTCCAAATGATGGTACTTGCATCTTTTCTCTTTGGAAAACCATTCCCCAAACGCATCTCCAAGGCAGGAAATACTTCCTGGGATTGACTCTGAACTTTCACTTAATTAATTTCATGTTACAATATTTACTTCTCTTTTCTCCTAAATAACACTCATCCGTCCTTAACATAGATTTTTGCCTCCTCTCAGATGCTTCTTAGCCAAAGTAGATAAAGTTAACTACAATATTAAACAGTTCCTCACAAATCAATCCCATCAGACTCTCCAAGGTAAGGGACAGTCTTTGTATAATTGTGGCAGATGTTAACTGGATGCTACCAGAATCTGCTTGAATACCATAAATATCTCTGAATTGCCTCCAGTTCATCTGTACCTGGAGCATATGAAAGAGGTGAACAGTGAGAGGGAAAAAAACTTTCTGAAAGAACAGTTCTTTTCACAAAGCAAGAAATAGCACTGAATACTCTTGCTAGCTAAAAAACCAACAAACCCTAAAACAAACAAAAAAAGGAAAAAAAAGAAAAAAGCTACCCAAACCAACCAACCAACCCTGAAGGATAAATTAAGGATATCTGGACAGACCAAAACAAATAGCATTTGTACTGAACTACTAAGAATTATAACCAGATAACCAGCACATTCTGAAATACGGAATCAGGTTCCTCATTTTGAGTTCAAGCAAACAGCTTCAGTAAATTAGGAGATACAGCTCTGTAAATAATGTTTAGATTCCCTGTATGTCTTGGCTTTTTATTCCCACCCAAATCTGTATCACCCCCTGAAAATCCACTGGCTAAAAAGCCTGAGTTAAGGCATTCAAAATGGGAGGAGGACTGGAGAGATCAAAAGATTTCCAAAGTTACTACAAGGTTGTCAGTTCAAATGTAATCAAAGATGCTGATATCCAATCAGTGTTTGGTGGCCTACATGAAATTAATTTGCAGTCTCACTTTAGTTCTTTGTAGACAAGACGTCCACATCACAGAAACCACCACCATACTTGACCCTTTTTGGTCATCTCAGCAGAGAGGCCAAGGACTGAATGGGCAGGGAGACTGAACTACCCTCCAGTTAAGGGCTGAAGCGCATTGGTGGGGCGACGTGTGGGAAGCTTGCACGGTTGCTGCCTGTGCTGTACCTTTTCTGTGGAATAAAGAAGACTTCAGTCTCCAGGGTTTTCAATCTGACACCTTTCACGAACACTAACATTCACTAAAAAAACAAAACACAAAAAATATGTTCAATAATAAATCTCTGGGAACTGTAAACACAGCAGTGATTTTCGGAGGGTTCTAGAGCTTTTAGTGTCTTAAGAAACCAGCAAAAGGGACCCCAATGGAATCCTGCTAGCGTCATGTATTTTGAAACTTTAAAAGTAACTCAAGTGACAAACCTCAAGATCAGATTTATTTCATCTTCCTTGGTCCACTCAGTGCCCCCACTTTGTTTCCAGTTGAGATAGTTGAGCCATTTAGAGCGGCATTGCTTTTCAGAGCGTGTCCCAACCCGTTCTGCTACGGCAGCCCACGATACACCTTGTGTGACAATGTCACCTGGTTCTGTGCTAGTTAGCTCATGCACTACTTCTGCTAGTCTTTTTTCTTCTTTCTCTGTCCACTTTCCTGAAAGAGAGAAAAGTCCTGCAGCTTAACTAACAGCAGATGCCCTTCATTCAGATCTGCAACACATCAAAACATTTATCTTCAGAGCCTAGTACCTCACTCCTGATGCAAATACTGACTTGCTAAGAAGATATAAACTGTTCTTACTAATAATTTATATTATACCCAGTCTTCATTAACAAACGCGTAATTCCACTGTTTTGGTGCCAAATTTCTTTCTCTTCCTGCTGCAGATAAATGAAGCCACACAGAACTTAATCAAAATAGCAATCCAAAGCAAAATGGTCCAAACTACCTGAATTGTATTAGCTGAAGTAAATTAACCATGTAATAGTTTAGTATACAGTAATTACATGAGGTCTGACTAAATTTTCCTTCAATACAAAATAAACAATGCTTTACTGCTAAAATTTATCTGTCTCTTAATTGATAACAAATATAAAATGTATTTTTATAAACATTAAACACAGTAGAAAGTACTTTGAAATCCACCTGAATAAAATGTGCTCCAGTGGCATAAATGTATGTTGGATAATGAACTGCAAAAATAAACTGAGTGCTCTGATTTTTTAAAAACTGAAACTGGAGAAACTTATCTGAAATATGTTCTAAAAATGTTCCCTGATTTCACAATGTAAGTTCCTCAATTCAGAGTTACACATCTCTGGTAACACCACTGACAAAGGCAAAGGGGGCAGAGTTTCAAGTAGAATTTCAGTTTCAGCGCACCAACATTTACCTCACCTGTGTTGCAGGTATCCTTCATCAATCTACATCGATCTTTTACAGATGAGGCACTTCTCCCCAGTGCAGCTCCTATCGTGGCCCAATCATTACCATGTTTTATCCTCAGCCTAAACAGAAAGAGCTCTTTAGTACTATATCCAGTTGAGAGATTACAAAAATATCAAATATGCTCTAATAAAAACAGGATAAGCATGCAGTTTGTAGGCTTAAAGACAGAACAGGGAGTAAGTTTGATACTACAGCATTAACATATTTTCTATCATCACTGCTAATTCGTCTGTGTGTTTGTAGAAGCCTTTTGGGCCAGATAAGCCACGGGATATTAGTAAAAAAATATTTAATATCTAACTGTCTTGCAGAAATGCTTTGAGGCCCACTTACTGCATTAAATACAATATGAATGGTTAGATGAACGGTCAAGAGAAGTTCCTCAAGGGTTTTCAGGTGGTATAGAGATCACTGGAGAAATTTAATAATGCCTGATGAAAACCCAGGCACTGTACAATTCAAATGAGGCAAACTACTGCATAATCACTTTCATAATTTAGCTACTACTTTTCTCCTATATGTGACAACAGGTTGCTTAACATGGTATGCCCTGACTACTTTTGAAACATTTGGGAACACAGGCACCTTGTGAGTGACATACACCAGATAAATGGATCCAAACATGTATGTCACCACAATTAGATATTCTCCCTTCCTTCCATCCAACATGGTTTCTTCAAACTGCTCAACCATGTAAAGCTGCAACAGGAGAGATAAATCTGGAGCCCCTCCATCTTTGAGGTTCACAGTCAAAATCAAAGAGCCTTACCCACAGTCTATGCCTGTCATACTTCATAGGGGAGATCCTATGAAAACACATGATCTGCCACTTTCTTTAGAAATCACCTCTGTTCAGGTTTACTAAAGAAAGATAATTTCTTTTTCACAAACATAACTGTTGACTGGGCTTGTGAAAATCTGAAACGTTACTAATTTAGACAAAAGTTTTACTTTAGAACTTTGTTGAATACTGCTTAAGTCCTGAATACACACCAGAAAAATATAAAATAATCCAAATGAAGTTTAATTGCTCTTCAGAATAATGCTGTAGACACTGTTTTCTGATAGAGTTGGAGCAAATTTGCAAGTAACATTTTAGTGAGAACATGTAACAAACCCTGTAAAAACTACTCAAGCTACTAAATCTTAAAAGGTAGTGTGACCTTGTTAATAAAAAGACTTACTCTTTAAGCTTTTCAATTTCCTCAGGAGTATACCTAAGCAACAGGTAAATAAAAAGATATTATTTTAAACAGAAAGCACACAGCATAAATAGCTCTGTTTTACTAACCACACAGTACACATTTAGTTACAACAAGAGATTAAGGAATTTCAGCTGTAAGAAATAATCTGACTGAATGCTTCAAAACATGAAGAACTGCCACATTCCACATTAGTGCATTTCTATAGTTATCTGGTCTAACACCCTGCTTATCTGCCAGTTAAGTTCCTCGTTATCAGTGAACTCAGTAGTAAGAACAGAATTTCAATTTTGTGTATTAGTTTCTCAAATAACCAGCTATTTTTTTCCTTCTTGTCTCAGTTCACAATCATCACTTTCCATTAAAAGATCTGCGTTGAGATGGTATTTTTAATTTTCAGCCACCTTTAAAAATTAAAATCTAACATTCTTTTCAGCACTTCTGGATAGTATCACACACACTGCTATGCATGTGGGCAAACCAAGGGCATAGGGATGAAGAACAGTTATCTCAAGGTAGCATTTCTAGAAAGAAACTACATCTCAGTAGATCCATGCTTGTGTCCAAGTCTTCTAGTAATTTCAAAATTTTTTCTGCATCGTTTTTATTTTTTAAGCTGTGGATACCATAACTACATAGACAAACTGATTTGGTTGGGAAGGGACCTCAAAGCCCATCTATCTCCAACTCCCTGCCATGGGCAGGGACACCCTCACTAGCCCAGGTTGCCCAAAGCCTCATCCAACTTGGTCTTGAACACTGCCAGGGATCCAGGGGCAGCCACAGCTTCTCTGGGCAACCTGTGCCAGGGCCTCACCACCCTCACAGGGAAGGTGATATGTCTAATCTAATCTCCTCTCCTTCAGCTTAAGGCCATTACTCATGTCCTATTACTCCATGCCCTCACAAACAGTCCCTCTTCACACAACTACTGTCAAGGCTGATGTACAGGAATTCCGTGGAGGTGTCTTGTGTGTGTTTGGCTAGACTCCTCTGTCTCACATATAACATGTCAAACATGACCCTACTCATACCAATAAAACCATGCAGCATTAGAGGTTTTCATACTTTCCAACATGGTTTCTGTCATCATACATGCGAAGAACTCTTCTATAGACAGCGAAGAGAGGCCGATTCAGACCCCAAGCTATTGTCCTGTAGAAATCTTTTCTTTCATCTTTTGACATTTCAAATATAATTTCAGTGGCATCTTTTATTCCACGGGCCTAGAAGAAAGCATTTAAAAAGACCAACCAAACAAAACACCTTAGATAAATTCTCCTGGAAATCAAGAAGTAGAACGCTTAAGAACTGAAGCCCTGCATACTATTACACAACTCTCTGAGTAATTCAAATACTACAGTCCAAAAGTTAAACTGTATTTATGAACTAGCCACCTCAAATACAAACCCTTGAACATTTTTGATAGGTTTTTTGTTTATTTGTTCTTTTTGGGTTTTTTTTCCCCACATGAGTCTATGTAGACAGGGAAGCTATAACTTTCACCTACACTTAAAAAAATATCTGTTTAATGTTTACTTTAAGATCAAAAATTGAAGCATCATTTATGAAGTCATGGAAAATATACTCTGGAGGAATTATCCTGTGGTTGTACAGTGTAAGGCTGTCAAACACTATTTATTACATATTTTATATGAAAGCAATTTTTGTCAAATAAACTACTAGTCTTGTTCTAATGGAAACTACAAGCAATTTGACACAAACAGACTGGAATTGAAAGGAATGGTTTAGTTTAACTTCAGCTTACAAGGAAGCAGGTAAATGGGAAAATAAATGAATCAGCCTATCACTAAATCAAAAACGTTACTGAGCTGTCTTAAAGAAGCTTCTCTAGATTTCAAAAATAATAGCACCTATAAATTATTTTGTGGCAGAAATTTTAATACTCTTGTGGGCAGGCACACTGTCTACAACTAATACCAAGTATATTTTTGTACCAACAAAGATTAAATTCAGGACTTCTTAGATTCACAAATGAAGGCTGGTGAACCTGTAATATTCAGGTTATATATTCTCAGCTGTAAGTGCTCAGCTCAAATATTCTCAGCTGTAAGTTTACCACCATTACAGGCAGTTATTACTGTCAGCATGTTAACTATGTATGCCTATTTTGACCCTGAACTCTGAACAGCATTACGTGGATGAAGGCTGATACAGCATCCTTTTAGCATAGCTAACAAATAGAGATATGGCATCAAAGCAGCCTGGAAGTTGCATTCAACACTGCATAAGGAGATTAAGCCACTTGAGCACCATTACTTAACATTTTAAAATGGGTTATATTCAGTACATAAACTAGAAGTAACGTTACATTCAGCAGTCTTAAATCCTGTGTATGGATATAATTATTAATTTTAAATGGGTAATTGCCATTTCTATGACGAACTGATCAGAATCTTTGCACATTCTGGTAAGTACTAAAGAAAGCTGGTTTCTAGCAGGAACTGCATCACCACACCACCTAGCAGGTAACATACTCTAACACATACCTTCAAATAACGCTCAATATTACTCATCAAAATGTCGATTTCTTCCTTTGACCACATCCCTTGCTTCCACTTATGGCCTGAAAACAGAAATGACAAACTCAATACTGAAGTGAAAGCCAGCAAAGCAAAATCAACAAAAACATCAGAAAAACACAATCCTCATGACTGCAGTTAACAAAGGGAGTAGTAATTTTAGCTACTTAAACTAACCAGAATTTTAAACAGATACTGATAAACAATCCCTAGTGACTGTCAACTGCTGTTTAAATAATGTGAGTCGTACCCCTCTTCAGAAACATTTTTTCAAAATCAGAGCATGGATTCCTCTATGTGCTGTCAAGTCACATTTTCAGGCTTTCTCTTCAGCTACAACTATAAAAATTCTGTCTTTAAATTGACAGCTGAATTTTCCATGCACTCAAATGATTCCAGAAGCTGTACTTAAAATGTGACTCCATATATTACTCTAGGAATTGACAGAAACGTGGGGTTCTCTTATGCCCCTTGTCACTTCCCAACACACAAGCAGTGCTACCTACTCTAAGTGTTTTTCAGATGTAAATGCTCTAGTCAATTTTGACAAGCTAGACCCTCTTTTTTTTTTACAATGCATTGTGCAGCCACTGGTCACTATCAAAGTAAAGACTCATGCTGAGCCTTGTATTTCCCAAACAAAAGTGTCAAACCAATAGAAACACACATTTTTGTCTCTGTCTATGCCCTTAGTAACTACAACACCAGCTAAGCTTTAAGTGCAAAACCAACCTCCTTCAGAGAGAAAATTTCAAACCTGAGGTCTATGAATAAAGCATTAAATCACTCCTACCCTGAATTTACACAGAATCCTCTTTTTCCCCTTATGCTCTTATCACACTTAATATTAACAATTACTTATAATTAAGATTATGCTGGTGACCCAGTTTACATACTGGTGCGAGCTGGCTACCTGCCCATCTCTGCTCAGAAAAATCAGGGTACTTCCTTCTCAGCCTGCTAATTACCAAAGCTGAGAGACAGAATGCACCAAAGGGACTGTTTACTCAAATCCAATTATAATGAAAAGTACAGGCATTATTACTAATTCCATTGGAACTGATGAGAGAAAACTCTTCCCTTCTGCCTGAGGGTTTCAATCTCTTCCAAAACTAGAGAGAGAAAAATAACCTACCACTATAGCTGTGATTCACACCTCTACCCAAGCATCCAAAGTGTAATACTGTTACTCTTTGCATGGAATAATCTTTACCACCCAACTCTTTTAGGAAAGGAAGCATATTTTACAGTTCACGTTTGCATAGTCAGCACCAAGACTATTATAGCCTGTCCACAGGTCTTCAAAGAGAGCACTGGAGCAGCAGAGACCGCTATAAAATGAGCTCATGCAACACAAGTCAAACTCCTAACTGCTGTAAAATGAGACACATAGTGGGATTCTTTCACACCTGGTCTTTGTGAAGGGGCACAGAGATGCCAAGAAAGGTTCAGCTAATATGGAATCTCAAAATATAAATCTGGATATATTTTACTCAAAATGTCTTCCCTAAATTATTCATCTCTTAATTAGAATCACCAGACTTAGTGCCCTCACTAACAAGTGGCCCTGCAAACGCCACTTGTTATGTATGGTTACTTGAATTGCCCACAAGACTGTTACAAAAACAAATGCAGTAAGTTTCTAATGTGTTTAACAAGACACACATCAAGCATGAAGTCACCCAGTCACATGAAAACAGTAACTTCTCTGCCAAATCACCAGTACATGCTCTTCCAGTCACAAATGAGAATGTAGTGGTTCCAGCCAAAACCTTTCACCCCTGTCCACTGGACAGATCATAATCTCTGTGTTTCTTCTTACCCTAGAGCACAGCATCTGCAGCAACCTGACTTCTCACTACTTCTACCAAGCTGCTTCGGTGCTGTGATACACAGGGATCTCTCTGCTATACATGCCTCTCCTAGCTCTTGGACTAACAATGAATGGCTGTGAAGCCTGATAATCTAATAAATAAGGACAGAGAAAGTGGGGAGATTCTTGGCTGTTAGAAGCAGCTGTTAGTGCACACTTGGAATCAGTGAGCAAAATGGTCATTGAGTGGCTAGGCTCTGAATTTCCCACATCCAACACCCAGGTTCTTTGTGCCTCACCCACTGACTGAGCAGTACACACTCAGCTCTCTAGAGCTCACTGGGTAAGAGATCATTTGCTTCTCTAAGAGAAAACCGTTACTTTTTTGTCTAATTTTTTCTAATTAAAACAGGAGTTGCTTTGGACAGACTGGAAAAGAGTAACTTTTTTTTTTCCTTTAGAAAGAGGTAAATTCAGGGTAAGAAAAACAGTATAGACTGAGAGACAATGTGTCTTCATTTGACACTAAGTTGTTTCTCTAGATTTAGAAAGGCACTTCCCCTGGAGGTGAAAAAATGAAAAAAAAAGCTGTAAAGCTCAGCAGCTCCTACATGATTGTGCAGATATGTTTTACAAGGAATAACAACATGGTGCCAGTTTTCAGGAGTGGTGGTGATTATTTCAGTACATCCTGATCCTGGTCTATGTGATCCCTCTACTTCTGAAGCGTCTCCATTCCAGAAACTGCTTAATATGAATCACAACACAGTAGCCAGACTAGTAAGCCCTACTCAAAGGAAGATGTATTAACCTGAGCAAATATGCTTTTCATGGTGCACCTCTCCGCCCCCAACAGCAGCTGCCTGTCTCCTAACCAGGCAGGACAGCAAATGGAGGAAACACACCCGTCTGGGCTGACACACATTATCTACATCAGTTCTCTACTATGGCCACTAGAATCACTGTAACCACTGCAAGGTTGGTCCCTCTTCCTCTCCAGGTGTACCTGGAGTTCCAACTTTCTTCCTGCATACAAAGTGTAAGTGGGATGGTGAAGACTTCATACATTAGATCTCTCAGCACTTGTAGAATCCGTCTTCTCAAGTATCTTCACTAAAAAAGCCAGACCACAGGTTACTTTATGCAATCTGCAAAATGTTCAGAGACATTCAAAGCAGCTTACCTTTCTTTCTATAGTACAGGAGAACTGCATTTAAACTATCCTACCTTTATTCGTCAGAGAATCCTTATCCTCTTTGGTTGTGAACCAGGCTTGACTAACAGCTGACACTTCTTCATTGCCCATTGGGGAGATTTCATCCAGCTGCTCATTCTGAAGAATCTTGAAACAACCAATATGAGATCATCCAGTAAAATCTTCAGTTCTTTCTAGCACTTTGCATTTAACATGGAGGCATAACTTGAAGGGAAGTTAAACCAGCACATCTAGTTACCTCGCTGACTGATCAGAAGTGCCACTTTTTAGATGTGGCATGAAAAGTGCCTTCACCTTTTTTAAAACCTGACTAACATTAGCATATTAACAGATACACATGTGAGAATTTAGTTACATAACATTCTTCAACCTGTTCAATGTGCAGCAAACAGGATGAGTCTCACTGGCTTTGATAGAACAAGGACTATGTCCAGCACCTCCCTTCTAGAACTAAAAACTTGGCACACCCACAATGAGAACTGTATGAAAATCTCAGGACTGGTGACAAGCCAAAGCAAGTTTAGCCTTATTATAAAGCTTCATTTATAATCAAAGAATGACAGAAATAAGAGATAAACTTGTCTTCTATGCAGATCACCACACAGCAAGTGATTATCAGTGGAGGGTTACATCATTACTGTTTACTGCATTGCTCTTTGGACAGTAAGTTACAACACCAATAACCTCTTTCATTTATAAAATGACTCAGTTGCACTTTTATAGAACAAAATTTTACAAAGTATGTGCTCAAATACATTATTTTCATACTAAAAATGTTATTAATTTAGTAAGCCCTTTCAGTTGTTTCTTTTTCCCTTTCAATTTTAATAAAATTGTATATCAAATAGGTAGATTTTGAAGTTTTACTGTACCTGAATCTGAGTAACAGTTCCTTCATTTATCTCATCTTCGGCTACCTCAGTGGTAGCAGTCATGGTCACCTCAAAGCTCTGATCATTTTCTGAAACTTCAGAATGCCTAAGTTAGTTGTATACCTCATTCCTGTAACATTTTTAATGCATGCTACAGGTTTTATAAATTGCTACTTCCACAGTGAACATTTTAAGGAGGCCTTATTTGATATTTATTTGTTGACATAATAAAACCATCAAAGTTATTATCAACTGTTCCCCTTCATTAAATTAAAAACGGTTTTCAAAACCTTCAGTTTTACAACTAAGACCGAGTGTGAAACATCCTAAACAAAAGGCAGCTCATTTCATGCAAACATTTGGAACTGTATTAATACTTTCTTTCCAGCCCTGCCTTCAGTATTTCCCAAGACAATTTAAAAATCTTTCGGCTGCATTCTTTTCTCCTCAGTTTTCCTTCAATGCAACATGATAATGCCTCTGCTTTTCAAGAGTTTCTACTAAATTCCACTAAAGAGCCACTCTAGGTTTTAACTTGCTAGATCTAGTTTTGCTTACCTTTAGGAGACTATACTGAATTATTCAATAACAAATTTCCTTAAAACTAATTTTGTATTCAGTCTACCTTTTGTACAACAATTTCTACCTTGAAAAGGCCAGGCATATTAACATTATAAAACATGGAAATACTAGGGTATTATTTTGCTAGCACTGTATAGATAACAACCGCTGCAAAATCACAATCACAGTATGTTGGGAGGTGGAAGGGACCTCGAAAGACCATCTAGTCCAACCTCCCTGCTAAATCAGGATCACCTAGATTATGTCACACAGATCATCCAAGAGGTAAAGATGATTCCTAAGTATATTAATTAACTTTGAAGAGAAAACATGCAAAACATTCTAATGCAATCCAAAGAGTCCACTTTTAACCATCAAAAACATTGCTACAAGAGTATAAACTTAAATGTACTTACTTGGAACTGCAACAACAGAAATGCATGGAGTGGTATCATCAAGGCTTTGATCATCCTCTGATAAGCAAAGCCTCTTGTGTGGAGGTTCAGTGCTGTCTTCAGAGTCTACTTCATCAGCTTCTAACAACAAAAACGGAGGCAGTTTACCTTCTAGTAACAAAGAGGAGCTTTGGACAAAGTTCTGCTAACAAAGTGGCCCAAAACAAAAGGTAGAAGCAAACGTGATAGATTGGTTTGGTTGCTTCTAGTGCCTAGAAACCTGAGTCAAGTTATGGGCAACAGCAGTTCACAAACTTTCTTCAACAATTCCTGTAAGATTTTCTTTGTAAATTCCACACTCAGTCCCACACAAACCAGCACCTTAAGTCTGGAGAAATCTGGATACATGCTTGGTTCTAAGAACCCATTTCCACAAAAATAAATCAGAACAGTTGAGCAGATAAATACATAATTTTCTGGTTTACACTTAATTTGACACTTTGCCCTTTAACTGAAACAGAACAAACCGCAGCATAGTAAACTCAACCCAAGTAACTCAACGGAATTTGGAGGCAGGGAAGTGTGATAGTTAAATCAACAACAAAAAAAGACGACAAAATACTATGCAATACAATTCTATACCATTTTGAGGGCAATGAAGTATAAGGTTCCCTTCAGTGTCCTGAGTCAAAGTCACAGAGTTCACGGTTTCTACTGTCACTGTGTCAGACTCTTCTTCAACTGTGCTCATACTCAAACCTGAAAGAGCAATACATAATTACTTTTCTGCAGTCAGACTGCCACTTCATCCATAATGCTGCTTCCTTTATTTCAAGCAACCAGCATAAACTCCCACTGACAATGACTGTCCTTTTATGTAAAAAATTCCAGAATTTGAGACATTTAACTCCTTTTCCTGAACACTTATACATTGCACAGGGTAACATCAGCAAGTGTCAAAGCTACTTATGCAGTTAAAAATACTCCAGGAGCTTCCTATTCAGGAGCATCTGCAATTTGCTACTACTTTCCCAACACAAATTCATGCTATTACTTTTCAGCATTTTTAAATTCTCTTCATCTCCTCATTTAATAATTTTGCTACTATATGGCCTAAAGCTAGTCAGGACTGAGAAATATTCCTGTATTGTCATACTACTCACAGCTGCACTATTTACAGATTGCTAAATTACAATGTTTTATTTCCCTTCCATGAATGTAACTAAATAAGAAGTATGTTTTCTTTTGCACTGAAATAACCCCAGCAACAGAAAAACTCCATGCAAGCAATCAACAGCATAAAAAGTGCTCAGAAGTCATCCAGGATAAGCTGTATACACTTAAGTCATTGAACTAGGGCACTACAAAATGCTTCTGATTATCTCATTTCCACTGTAAAAGTACTGTGAAGAAATTCAAAGCTCATAAGAATTTTAATGTAAACACCAAGTTTGAAAAAATCAAAAGCCCACAAAAAAGTTCTAATATGACAAATACAAAGAAACGTAACCTTTGTGCTGCAGAAGCTAACTGAAATGACATCTAACATACCCAGAAGCTTTGCAATGATTTAATCATTTCTGCACACCTGGGTCTGACAACTGCCTTTGGCAGAAATTTGTAAAAAGATAATAATCAGCTATTTTTCCTTGAAGTTGTCAGTCCTTTTTATGTGTTTTCTCACTTATCAACAACAGAAAGAAATACTTGTAACTTTTATTTTGAAGCCAAAATACTCAACAATTTAACTTACTTTGCTGAAAAGTCATTGGCTGTATCTTTAAAAAATTAATCTAAATTTCATTACAAAGCTTCCATTCACCAGGCAGGGATACCCATATACTCATACGTAAGCAGCATTTACAACCTGAATTTTAAATTCCCTGAATAATGTTAACAGTACTGCATCATCAAGAAATTATTTATTTTTGCAGAAAACATGTTTTTTGGTATTGAAGGTTCCCACAAGTATTGTTTTCTTTAAAGGCTAAAACTGTTGCCAGTCTTTCATCTCTCGAGCTTGATGAAGATTTGGCACATCTTTAAGCACATGTAGCGATGAATTCCCGGGGTGAAGTGACATTAACCTACTGAATATGTAAAAAATTTCAGATACCACTGACATTTTAAATTGGAGGTTTCTTAAATTTACATTCATATCTACCATTAACAGCAGCTGCTTGCCACATGCAACAAGTGCCTCAACAACAGGCACTAACTTCCTAGGGATTCATCTGCTTCTGAGTTTTACAGCCTCTGCCCTGTCCCTGTACTAGAAGTGATGTTTGCTGCATGGTTATAGCACCTTTTAAAAATGAAAGAGGCACCCTTAATTCTAAAAGGTGAAACAAAGAAATACAAAGCATTTCAGCAAAATCAGCAGACTCTAACTTCTTCTACCCAGTTCTAAGTTACTCATTTAGCTTTCTGTGAGTAAAGCGGATCATTCTGGAGAGCCAAAAGAAGATAAGATTCTCATTTTCATGCTCATATATACTTTGTGAATAACATTTCCTACATGGATGCTCTGGTAAAAATTCCCAGTGTTATTTGAAAGGCCACGGAGGATTATTTTTCAATTTTACATGAACACACAGAGATAACATTTGTTTTGCTATAATCATCTGAACACACTTATTTTTCTTCTCACCACTGTATAGGTTTGAAAGATATGAGGGTATATTTTTTTAAAAAAACATGGTAATTCAATCACGTCACCTAAAGTTGATCTAGAAGCAGTGGAAACCATCCCCAGTGAAGGACACAGAAGACAATTCCTTCTTTTTTACTGAAAGGATTCTGAAAATTGAATATAGATAGCACAGCTGGGCTGTTCTTTCATCAGTTACTCAGAACTTGCTGAGAAACAAAGAATGTGTTTATAGGATTAGGCTTCCAAATCAAAACCAGCATTTAGGCTTGTTCAGAAGCATTCTCATAGACTTACAGAACATTAGGAGTTGGAAGCGATCTCAAAAGATCATTTAGTCCAACCCCCTGCCTGAGCAGGATCACCTAGATTAAATCACACAGGAATGTGTCCAGATTGGTCTTGAATGTCTCCAGAGAAGGACACTCCACAACCTCTTCTCTTCCCTCATTGCTTTGCCATGCCAGTGGAAAAAGGGATACAGCATGAAAAGGGTCTGCATATCCAGACTTGGCATTTCCATCAAAAGTAGGGAGGAAGATACACCATGATGGATAGCTGCTACCCTGAAACGTCCACACAAACAGAGCTATAACAGAACTACATAGACAACAGCTGAGGCACCACACGTAAAAGCAGCACTGATTTTTCGGAGAAGTGTCTACAGTGTCTGCTTGAGCTCCCAGGTACTCATTTTGAAGCACCAAAAACTCTGCACAGCACATCATTCAAGGAACTGTGATTTCCTAAGCAGCACTTCTCAATGTAATTCCTGGGCTGAGCAAGGTTTCAGAACTCTTTCCCCATCTCCCAAGAACAGTTTATCCCAACAGTACATGCAAGCTCTCTAGAAAAAACAATAATGTTCTATGTCAGATACTTGAGATTTAGTGTATCTGAGGTTTTCTGAGGAAAGGTAATAATCATAACCAAGCCTCAATAAAAACTTTGTAAGAGCCAAATCCTTTATTTGACTGAAAAAAATCCCATAAACTTTTATGGCCTGACCTCAAACCTCAACTGAAAACTGACTGCAAAGAACATGAGTAATCACATCAGAGTCAAATGCATATTTTGGCCATTATTTTTTATTCATTAGACTACACAAATAAAGGAAACTGAAGGTAACAAACAAACTTGTTCTTTCAAGTTATAATTACACCAGGACAGGAGTGCTAACCCATGAAGACATGAACTGGTGATTGAAAGGCAAGAAAAACAGTCTTGAGTAACTGTGGTGGTTCTTCTGTGTAAATAAAAAGAATCAATCTCCAGATCTTATAAAAATCACGGCTTAAAAAATTACTGCACTAAATAATGACAGAATCACCACGTATGCTGAAGATACATCAAATACAACAGCTGGTGGGACTACTTGGAGCGTACAGGACAAAGCAGAGTGCTGCTGCAGGAGACAACGCCCTCTCACTCCTTTGATACTGGCTGCAGGGACACTGTACTTGCCCGATGTCCTTGATTTATCACGGGATGACAGATGAAGCAACGCTAAACAATGCTGTAGCACTGCAGAGGTCTTTTAGGATGTGCCATGCAAATCCAGTCTAATGTAGATACCTGTACATCCACTGCGTGTCTGCTCTTGACAAAGTTACATGCAAAGTTAATGACAGTGTTTCTTAATTAGTGAGAAATACAACACAAGTAATTTCGGTACCTCCAAAAGATCACCTTCTTTCCATAACTTCACCAAGAATGCTTCTGTAAATGCACTGTTTTGTATTTAAAACAAAAGGCTTGGTTTCATTTTAAAAGGACAAACCAAGACTTCTCTTTAATCCTTGATTCAAACACATTCTCTATACAGATACCAATCTACCACTGATATTTTATGCTCTGAAGGAGGGTGTTAGCTTGTGGGGGAAGGGAACATACACAGTGTGGATGTGTGTTATGAAATGCAGTGAAGATAACGCAATCTTAAATTTCTAAGGTAGCAGCGTAGAAAACAGTGTAAAATTAATACACCCTTTTTGGCTTCTTAGATTTTGGGGTGCATTCACCAAATCCAACATTTTTAAGACTCATATTACAATTTCAAACAGGTTTCAACATGCAACCAAACAGACAGGAAAATACTTGCTTGCAAGAATAATTTCAAGTAGAGTTCCAATACAAATTTTCCACTAAAGCCACATAATACATCAGTTCTTATTTATCTGTGAAACATGCAGCAGACTTAGGCAGGAAAAAAACCCACAGTGCTGATTTTATACCAATTTACAAAAAAATGTGAACATTTCTACAGAAAATTTCTGTAATTCTAAGTCATCTTCATCATGCAGATGGGCTGAGTTATTCTGTGGGCTATAAAAATTAAGCACTTCTAAGAAACAGTATTTTTATCCTTGCAGACAGAGTTCTGTCATTATGCCCAGTTATTAACTGGGTGTTATGGCTGGCCCTGTGTACTGCTGTAAATCTTTTAAAATTGCTACATTAAACTGTATTGAATTCTCTGATATCTACACTGGGCAAAAAGTAAAAAGTATGTTTCACTAAACCATGTAAGAAGTAAAAATGGAAGTTTAAGGGAGGCATCCAGCTATTGAAGCATTTAACTGGAAAAATCACATGGGATGCACTGGGATTTCAAAGCATTCATTCAAAAGTAACACACGGGAAACAAAGTCATTAGGACCCCATATACCTGGCATTTAATGGAGTCTGTTGACTGTATTGCACATCAAGGCTTTAAGTAGTCAATATCTATAAAACATCAGCAGGAGATTTTACTATTCAACTAGTGCTAATTCTATGACACTATTATTCAACAACAACAACAGAAATCCCTATTATCAACACCAAATGGGTTCCACTCAAATCTAAATATCCACCACAGAAATTGCATTTAACAGCTGCAACAACGAATCTAAGAGGGGAACCAAACCAGCAGATACCAAACAGAAGGACCCAAATACCTGAGTTCAAGACAAAGATTCATGAAACTGTATCTACCTGAGATTACAGTCCTTTAGCAAGTTACATTCTACACATTAGTGGTATTTAGAGAAGTGGGCTATCACAGAAACAGAATATATGTGAGACACAATGGGACAAACTGTTCCCATTTGCCTCAATCCAAATTTGGCAGAACTCCATGAGTTCTAGCCTATCCATTGATATTTTAATAAAAAGCCCTGAGCATGCTTTAAATGTCGGGGGGGAGGAGGAGGAGAGGTGGTAAGCCAGCTAAGTCCTACCTCTTCAGAAGAAGAAACACAGAAAGTTGTAAGTTTTCTTTTTCAGTAACAGAAAGGCCTCTCAGGCATAAGGTTCTGACTGGAGATAAAAATCTCTGCAAGACTGATAGTACTAAACATTCTTAACATTCTTTTTCTTTTGTGTACATCCAATTTCATTCTAAGCGCCCCAGTAACTTATTCACCTTTATAAACAACAGGTAGAGATTTAGCATGCAATACAATATGAAAAGATGATTGTTGCTGCAATTGTATAAGGTATAAGTGATAAAGCCACAGCTGTTCTGCTCTGATGGGCAGATGCAACAAAATTAATGCTCATAAGAGAATATTAGAAAAATGTAAAAAACAATACAGACATCAGGAATTCTTTGTCTCTTACAAACTCGCCTTTTATAATTGTAAGTGGTTAAGACAAAAACCATTATTGTTAGGCATTCCACTTAAGTTTTAATTAACATTCAATCTTTTTGGTAAGCCATAAAATAAAATATCACCTACGAAGTTTCAGTAAATGTCTAGGAAACAAGCATGAAGTTGTGGCCACTACTCTGTTATTTTGCGTCGTGTGTGTCCATCTCTCTGCAAAGCCTAAATCTCCTGGTTTTGCAAAAGGATTTTAACTACACTGTCAAGAAGCCAACTTGTATCTATGGTCAGAGCAGTGCTGGCAAACAAAAGCATTTTCTAGATTACTTCAACTTACAATGGCCAGATGGGGCTGAACAATGGTAATTCTTTGTGAATAAATACATACAACTACTGTCTGTCAGCCAAAGAGGTAGCTAGCGTTAAGTGCAACGTGCTTTATCGTGTCTAACTCCAAAACCAAGAATAAAAACACCTCAAAAATAAAAAAAAGCAAGGAGAAAAAGAAAACAACAACAAAAAAGGCTTGTCCACCTGGAATCCTTTATTTTGACAAAACAGCGAAAGTGTAGCACAGAAGGAAAGCCCTGATCTTGGCAGAGTTACACATTTCAGACTCCACTCAAAAATAAAGCCCCAAGCAACCTCAAATCACAACACTCGCTGGAAAAAAAAAAAAAAGAAATAAAACAGAAAAANAAAGAAATTAAACAGATAAAAGAGACAAGCTCACGATACCCTAACCGCACGCACAGAGAAATCCTGTTCGTGCAGGTGGTCTTTTATTACAGACAGCAAGGTAAGGAGTAAAAACCCCCAAACCCGCACGACCCCAAGGGAGACGCCGTTCGGTACCTTACTGGATTTTCCCTATTTTCCCTCCCACCCTCCCCTCTTCCAAATTTCTTCCTGCCCAGCGCTCCCGACACCCGGTAGCTCCCCAGGAAAGCGGGGAACAACGGCCCCCGGTCCGGAGGAAGAACGCCGACAGGAGGCAGCGGCCCTACCAGGCCTGCCCCAGTCCCCGGCANAAAACACCTCAAAAATAAAAAAAAGCAAGGAGAAAAAGAAAACAACAACAAAAAAGGCTTGTCCACCTGGAATCCTTTATTTTGACAAAACAGCGAAAGTGTAGCACAGAAGGAAAGCCCTGATCTTGGCAGAGTTACACATTTCAGACTCCACTCAAAAATAAAGCCCCAAGCAACCTCAAATCACAACACTCGCTGGAAAAAAAAAAAAAAGAAATTAAACAGATAAAAGAGACAAGCTCACGATACCCTAACCGCACGCACAGAGAAATCCTGTTCGTGCAGGTGGTCTTTTATTACAGACAGCAAGGTAAGGAGTAAAAACCCCCAAACCCGCACGACCCCAAGGGAGACGCCGTTCGGTACCTTACTGGATTTTCCCTATTTTCCCTCCCACCCTCCCCTCTTCCAAATTTCTTCCTNCCCGTCCTCTCTGCGGGCGGCGGCGCTGGCCGAGATCGCTGCCAGCACTGCTGCCAGCCCAACCCGGCCCGGCCAGCCCTAGCCCAGTTCGGCCGTGGCTGAAGCGGGAGGCCGGATATGGCCGCCTCCCCTCCCGATCTCCTCTGCCAGCTCCGCTCCACCGCCGCCGCTGCCCGGCCGCTCCCGGCCCTGTCAGCCCGCAGGCCCGTTCACTTACTTCCTGTTTTGGGTCCGGGCACTTGAGAAACCAGGATGGAGACTCCCAAGTACCAGGATGGAGGCGCCGAGCGGCAGCGAGCGGCGAGTGGGGGAGGCGGAGGCAGCGGCGGGGGGAGGGGCGGGGGGCCCGCCAGCCCGCCGGCAGGG